>WSZQ02043598.1:0-31089 GCA_019419845.2 Weissflogia rhopalogaster
CGAAAAAGGTCGGTTTCTCTGTACAAATAAAGCTAGGAAAGAATTCGATTGGATTCTTATGCAAATTGTTTCGGTTTTCTTGTTCCTTATCTCCTATATATCTCATTAAAAGTCGTAATTATTTATGTTTCGTCGAATTATTGAAAAAATGTCGGGTGTACTTTATCTAGTGCGCGAGAAATCGTTTTTGTTTCAAAGCTGGCAGTCACAACGGAGGTGTATGTTTCAATTGCAAAGTTACATACTATCGTTTGCGTTTTTTTGTTACTTCTGGTGTTTACCATCATTGTGTTTTTGTTTCCTTACTTTGTATTTCTAGATAAATAGGCAGTGTTTTCGTCGCAACACTCTCGCGGCGTATCTGCGTTTTATGTTTCTGTGTGTTTTGTGGTTGAATAAGAGTAGTATGTGATGATTACTTCCATTGTTCGCCGGCGGAAAAGCGCACTCTTCTTCGTCGGCCTCGTCCTCCTTCTTCTCCTTGCACGTCATCGATTTATAGAGTTATGCATTTGTTTTATATATATTTATCAATTATGAACATTTAAAAATGTGTACGGCGGGGCGCTAGGCTAGGCAACTAAACAACGATACAGTTCTCTAGCTTTATGCCTCGGTCCGCTTCTTGTCTTTCTTCTTCTTCAGGAAGGACGGTGTTCGCAGGCCCTTCTTCTTCTTCTTGTCCTTTTTGGGAGAACCTTCCGAGACTGAACGGTCCTGAAACATCATTTTAAACATTTAAACACACTTTTAATAAATTCTCAAGCTTTCCAAATTTACAAGAAGGAAATTGTTAACGAAAACACTTGCGAAAGAAGGGAATGAATTACCTCTCTGCTGCTCTGGGATAATGTGCTCATGTGCGCATCTGAATGATCACCATTGACGGTGTTTTCACCTATAAGCATCAATAATATTAGTACAAAATCAGTAAAACCACGAAGAATTAAGAAAAAAAAACAGTCTGCTTAACTTTCCCAAGATCTTTAATGAAAAAATGATGTTAACTTGTTCATAGTTACCTTTAGCAAAATGTTATACATACAAAAAAACCAATCACCATGCCAAAAATTATATAAAATGCGCAAATCACCAAAAAACATGTGCAAAACAAGGATATTGATACAATTCTTAGAAATTCCACACGCAAATTTGATATTAGCTCTATGAATGTAATAAAAATACGTTAATATGAATACAATGGATGTTAAAACTTTGCATTTTCGAAGCCCTTCCAATCAGTGGCTCCGTTATCATTAGTTTCCTGCGTGAAAGCCGTATTGAGATCATCACGACTCGACGCCTCGCCAGTGGAGAAAACAAAGCTCGCCGCGGTGGAGAAGGGAGCGTGCGTAGAAGATGAGGATGTGCGAACAAATTGCACTTCGTTCAGAAACGACGTCGATGGACTCGGAGAATTCGTAAAGTCTTTCACAATTTGCTGCAACTGCATGCATAGCGCACTCTCGCTTATGTCCAAATCTGATTGATTCGCCATCAATTCTTTGTCGAAGTCATTATTCACAAAAACCTCATCAGTAGCTGTTAGTTGTTCGGGAATATACAGCGAAGATGGTGCCTCCTCTTGAAGTATATCCACCACCTGATTCTCGTTCAGAGGCACATCCTCTTCGTCGAATTTCAAACGCTTGGGCACAGCCTCATGGATCGTCGTCATGCTCATAGACGCTCTTGACTCCGGCCAATCGCAAGGCGGTCGCAAAGGAATGTCATCAACATTAACGATTACTCTTGGGCGATTCGCCTGTGATTTGGAGAGCGTAGACCTCTCAGTTGGCTTCATTTCCGATATCCAAAAACATCCATTCCCACTATGCTGTTTCAGCTCGAACATTGCAAATTCATCAGGTTCCTCTTCAATTGCGTCTTCTTCCATATTTGGTGTTGAATTTACCATCTTCTCAGGCCCATTCTGAAAATCTCCGTACTCCGACGACGAAGAGCTGCCAGTCGAGAGAGTTATCTTTGCAAAGAAATGGTCTAGTAGATCCGAAAGGAATTCATTAACAGCAAAATGACGATTATCATTCGTAGCAGCGATGGCTTCGTGCGATTTGAGCATTACGCGCACACCCAACTCTATCCTAAGCTCGCTCACTTCTTCCGGAGTCATACTGTGCTTAAAATAATCATTGAAGAAGCATTCGAGTTTTGCAAACAGACTATTAACGACTTCGTCATTCTGCACCTCTGGGAAAATCACCAAATCCTCAGTTTCGAGACAACTTTTCGTCATGTACGCAACAATCAAGTCGCTCATATCATTAATGATATCATTGCGTGCATCTCGATCGACAGGCAGCGAATTTGGCGTGACAAATTCCGCTGCGTCCGATGAGCAATCATTTTTGCTAACCGCTGAATGAAATGAATTCCCACTGTATTTGTTACACGCAGATTGTTTGTGAAACTCATCATCACAGCCGGAATCTTCACTCTCTACATGCTTTTTCCAAGTTTTTGCATTATTCGGTTGAAAGTCTTCCGCGTTAGTAACATCGGTGACTCCCGACGAAGTTGGAGAGCCACCATTTACATCCATGTCTTTTCCATCGTTTATTTCCTCAAAAATTCGATCTAACGTCTCCTCTATAATGGTAGCCAAAGGTCCATGGTCTTCTCTATAAGGGACATTCGCAGCAAAATCTTTAGTCTCATAGGCGACATTTTCCACTTCATCTGCACTGTCGGAAGTTTTCAAGAAGAAATCCAAGCATTCATGGACCTCTTTTGTAGAATTTTCTGCTAAATGCTGCATAATTTTAAAAGTCATATCCGCTTCATCTACGCCCTGTTTTTCGTCGATCGTATCATTGCTGGGTATCGTCGGTAAGCAATGAGCATCCTGCGAAGGGCAAAAATAATGCGGAAATGTAAGTAGATGAATGCGTCGTCGAGCGTTCTCAGCCTCCACCGGATCATCAACGTCAACATTACGCTCCTCATGAATCAAATCAACCAGATTATCAATCATATACTTGGAATAGACCGCATCCGATTCCGTCTCCGATTTATCGGACTTTTTACTACTTATGGAAGCGCAAGGCTCGATAACAGTTTCGGTATGTCGTCTTTTAACCACGTCCGTGACGGGAATACTCGCAATCGATTGAATGGCACTTACTTTTCCTGCAAACGTCTTCAAGGACCAATCGTGTGCCAAGTCCTTTTGCGGAGTTTCAGCTAAGTCGCATGTTTCGGTGCCGATGTTCTTCTTATCATTAACGACGCAAAGCGGTGAAAAAAATGGCAACTTTCCTGCCGTTTCATCAAATCGGAGCAATGACCGTGGGGATTTGGGAATATCGTTGCAGGGGGTACTCACAAATTGGTACTCGGCCTCGGTGAGGTCGTCATACGAGAGGGCACGTCGAGGAGACGATGTCTCCCCCTCGTTGAAAGAGTGCATGGATGATGTGCCGGTGGGAGCCCTCCGCGGAGGTGTTGTCGAGGTAGTAAAGCTTATACGATCAACGAGAGAACTAAGCAAACTCGTTATAAACCCTTTTTGCGAGGTCTGCGACTCTTCATGTGAAGTATCTACGTCAAACGCCGATGAATTCATCTCTGCAGTGGAAGAAAAGACATTCGATGCATTCATCGCAATATCCAAATCTGTGAGCAGCGTCTCGTGCATCTTTTGCACGATGGCATGCTCGCTGACTCGGCACGACTGCACATAGCTCGGTTGCACGTAGCTCGTCTGTGACTCCGCCTGTACCATATTCGGCTGTATCATGTTGAGAGCACGTGCAAATGGATAGATAAAATCGCGCAGTGTGTGCAGAGCCATGCTAATATTCAATTTCTCTTCGACTGAAGCGCCAACAATCATATTCACACCGACATTTGTCGTCGTCGTATGCGAACGATTGGTATCTTTCATCGGTACACTACGTGGCCGGAAAACTAGATTCTGCTTCGTATTGCCAACGAAATGATAGTGCACCGGACGTGGGGCAGTATATGAACCCTTCGGAAAACCAAAGAAACTCGTCGTTCGGTAGTGCGACGAGTACGAGGTCGTACACCGCCTCGTCGTCGATGCGCGACCTAAAGGTATGAATGAGAAGCGTTTAATGTCAGGCACCTGCAGTGTATTATAATCATGAACCCTTTCGATTCTGTAATGATTCTTGGATAGTATACTGATAAAAAGGCAACGAAGCAAAGGCCAAGAAAACGTTAGAAATAAAAGCGAAATTGATCGAAAACTACATAGAAAGCATGGCAAAGAAATGCATGCACGTGCACAACGCAAGAAAAACATTCACTTACTTTTCATGCTAGTCATTGTGGAACGCTTACTATCATCGGTCGGTGGTTTTCCGACAACACGACCTATCATGCAAACATAAATTGATTGAATAACATAACTGTACATAAAAATAAAATAAAATTTCAACTCTTTTTAAAATTAAACAACTCAATTACTAAAAAGTAAGTAGTGATGATTTAAAACAGTATCGATACTTTATGCTTGAACTTGTATTTGTTTGAAAATGTTGTTTAAAAATATACAATCTTCCAATAAAAAGAGTTGAGTATGCTAAAAAAATAAGCCTAAGGTGTAGTAGCTACCTTGATTTGAAGACAAATCAATGTTAGTGAACTGTTGTGCGGGATAAAAAACATCATCATCGCCATATCCATCAGTGGGAACTAAACATGCGTGTTGCAATTCATGCAGTTAGTAAAAATAATGAAAAATAAGCATAATCCACCATAATGTAATATAGTGAGGTTTGACATATGTTATGAATGACTTTCTACGAGTAAAAACGATGTCTAAACTCCAAGCTTAAATGATTCAAACGATTGAAAGTGATCTCTAACAGAACCCAAACTTCTGCATTGACCACTTACCCTCTTTGCATCACTTGCGATACGTATAAACTAAGCAAACACAATTAGGTAATGCCAAACACTACCCACCGCAATTTCGAAGAATTGTTAGTATATATAGGCCACTTACCGTCGCTAAGGACGACTTCCGGTTGGCTCGGTTTCGGAGCGTGTTTCGTTTCTATCCTTAATACTTGAGGTTCTAAATATTAAAACAAAAAAGAATTCGTTACTCTCATATGTTACACCTCAAATTATACTCATTACCATCTCGGCTTTCCTCTTCCGTTTCGCTAGTTGGAGATCTAATATCGCTAATTCGTTTGTTGATTTGAGCAGAGGACAATCCTTCTGATTCACTATAATCTGTGTCGTCTGGAATAAAAAAAGTAAAGGAATGAGGAATGGAATTCGAATTTTAAGTAAAGAAATACACAACTCACATTCGCCCTTGGTTTTTCGCTCGACGACACGCTTGTATTCGTCAATTTCCTCATCGGTGATGGAATCGAATGGATTTTTAGAGTATGGAGACTTGTACATGGTGGCGTTGTGCTGGAAACCGCGTTGAATGATGCCCTTAGAGGCGGCGCCCATCAGCACCACTTGATCGCCAGTCTGCGTGACACCAGCATCTTGCATCTTCTTCGCCTCCTCCCACGTGACGCCTTCGAGGATCTGCGATTGCGGGCCAGCGCTAATCTTGTCTGCCCGTCGATAATCCTTGATCTATTCCAAAGCAAACAACCAAAACCGACCATAAACAGTGTCATCAAATAGTTCCGAAACGTTACCACCACCTTGGTGGCTAGATATTATTACCTGTTGCTGCAGCTTCTTAAACTCCTTGGGATTCGTGTTCTTCGGCACAAACTGTAACGCCGAGTCGATCTTCACCGGCGTGCTGGAATGAGTCGGCGATCCGTCCGCGACCCACTGTAAAAGCAAAACCAGCACATTAGAGCCGAAATAACGTACCGAAAACAAAACGTAAGGCAGGAACAAAACAAACTAAGACGCTGTTCGAAAATTTCCTTTAGAGAAAATTGAGAAATGTGTGCCTGCGTTTTGTATAAACTTTCCATTTCTCCCCTCCCCCCCCCAAAAAAAAAACGCAGTTTTAATTGATTACTCTCTAAGAATCAATCTCTAATGTACTGGTTTTACTCGCAAAAACAGGCACTCGCAAAAAATAGCAAAACGACAAAATCACGGGCACACAAAACTCATCGGGACTTCGTCGTCGTTACTTTTATTGTGTTATTCATTAGTTACACAGCAAAAAAGCATTATTAATATCGCTATTAATAACTGTATCTATTAATTAAAGATTACTTCATTGTCTAGCTACTAAATATCATGATTATATTCTGCTATCTAAATATAGTTAAATATAACGTGTTTGTTTGTTTCTAATTTTGTCGAGGGTAATGTTAGACTTAAAACTAGTTGTGTGTGAATTTTGTATCTAACTGTTTGTGATGCGTATTAAAGAAAATGGCACAAACTCATCATCGCATCATCTGCAGACGGCACAAATCAGCAGCAGATTGCAATGAATCGATTTCAATCAATTAATAGAGGTTCAGTCGAAGCGTAAAAACTGACTAGTGTTGACGATTTCGTTACGTTGTGATTTTTTTTTGTTTGTTGCTGATGTTGTTAGTACTTAACGGGTCTTTCAAACGAAACGTAGCGCAGTCCCTCGCCGCGAGGCTTCGTTGTCATCGTTTACACACGTTTAGTCCATTTAAATTGCAAAACATTCGAACGGCCGGGAAATTTTAGCGTTTTAAAAAGCGTTTTCGTTACGTGGCCAGTATCATAGAAAATGTTAGATTGGATGAAGCATGATTGATGTGTGAACAATTTGGAAATACAGACTGAAAACGTCGATACGTCTGTAGGTGGAGCGGATGACATGAGACATTTCGCTGTCTTGGAAATAACTAAATAACGCAATTGACAAAGTACGATTTACGCTTCTTGAATATGAAAACACATATCTTATCATCAATAGAATCTGAGGAGCTTCGTTTTAATTCTAGACATTGATTTCTTTAATTGAATAAAAAGGAGACATTTCGCTGCCTGGAAATTGTTAAATATGACTTGGAAATATTAAACCTGTAATTGACAAAATATTCCAGGATTTAGCTATGCTTCTTGCGGTGGAAACACAAAAAGAACGCTCGATAATGCGTCCAAGAATGCACATTGGTTGTAGAGTCATAAAACTACCCCTAGCGTGAGTCGCTTTCGTCAATACGAACTAAAGCATGGGAGGAGTGTCAATGAGTTTTCCCAGAAAATTGCATACAATTATTCCTTTTTGGATGGGAATCATTTTAAATTATTTGAAACCATAACTCAAGTCACCACCTCCAATCAAGTTTACGTTGAAATTTACGTTAAGCTTCTTTAAATTTACTCAAAAAAGACGAGAGACGAAGCAAAGAAGCTAGTGGGTGGGTGTGACGACGCCCTTGGCAGAAAATGGGTTTAGCAATCAATATTCGACATCAGCAAAAGGCAGTCCAGTATCTAAAGTACCTAAAGTTACGAGTAGGAATGTCGAGGGTCTGCGACGTGTGTATGTATGTGTGTACGAGTGGATTTGTTACGCTGTTTTGCTCGTCTACTTATCTTCAAACTTAATTATCTCTACCTTTGTGATTTTCTTCGGGTCCGGCGTGCCAGTCTCGAGGATCTCCACCTTCTGGTAGACGTTCGGTGAGTTCAGCCAGCGCGTGCGGTCAAAGCCCTTCCTGCCACCCTCCATTTTCTTCCAGAGTCTGAAATTATGAGATAATTAAATATTTAAAGGGATAACTGTGACTTTCTTGAAGAAATTTAGTGAAAACATTGGGTGTGGTGTTACAAAATGAATATTAAACGTCTGATTAATATTATTTATGTTAATAATGCTAATTATTAATATGGAAAGCTCACCCTTGTTTGTATAGCTCTTCTTCCTCCAAAAGATATCCAAGCGATGAAACAGCTGGTGGAACTTCTACATCATTACGTGGCCGTGGCGGTTCGCCTTTCACCAATGGATGACGATAGATATACCCAGTGCGGAATCCAGCATTATCCAACATCCTCATCAGGGCTTCAAACTCGACGCCACCAACGCGCCACTTGCGCTCCACCTTCGTCTCCAGCACAGAGGGTGCATCCACACGCGGCGTACTATCCGGTGCGCGATGAGCCGCATCGAAAATCTTCTTCTTTGCCTCGTCCGACAGTAGCACCAGGTTGTCAATTCCCACCGGCATCAGCTTCAGCTGCGACTCGGACGCCAGGACCGTATTGCGCGCATTATAAAACGCCTCCTCGATCGTCTCGCCGCAGCACACAGCACCCTGGTTGCTCAGCAGCAGCACCTTATTATTCGGCCCCAAGTTACGCGCAATTTTCTCCTTCTCGTCGGTATCGGTAAGCGCGCCCACGTACGCATGAGCGCTCACCTCGCCAATCACCACCGACTCCTGACTGATCGGCAGCAGGCCACACTTGAGGGCGGAAATAGCTACCACCGAGGGTGTATGCACGTGAATAATGCACTTGATATCCGGCCGGGCGGAATGAATCGCCGCGTGCAGCGAATACGCACTTAGATTCACGCCGAAATTAGTCGTACCTTGCTCGACAATCTGCCCCTGCATATCGGCCTTGATCAACGACGATGCCGTCATCTCATGGAAGAGCATCCCGTACGGATTCACCAAAAAGTGCTCCTCGTCCTGATTCAGACGAGCTGTGATCAACGTGCTGCTACCCTGCGTCCATCCGTACAAATCAATCAGGCGATACACCGCCGCGAGTTTACAACGCAGAATCTTCTCGCCCTTTGCATAACCCATCGCTTCGATACCTCGAATATCGTTAATCGGCACCACACAGTTGGAGTTCTTGAACGCATTGCCGGCATTCTTAGAAACACCACCCATCATATCCGAGATTTGCTGCATGAGGCCAGACGTACCGGCGCCATCCTTCAGCTGCAGCTCGATGATGCGCTCCAGCTCCTCGCGGAAGAGTCGCGAGTTCATGATATTCTCAACGCGTTTGCGCCGCTCCATTTCGCGCACGTCGGCGTCGATGTCGGCGGGGCGAATTTTCGCACGCTCCTCGTCGTCGACATCGTCGACGGTGGCGGCGGCGATGCCGTTCGTGTGGGGCGGTTGCTCCGCCTGGCTCGTGTCTGCCATTTAATCCAGTAACCTATAACAGACAGATAAACCGGACGTTAATTGACGAGAAATTTGAATGTCGTTTACAAATTTCATGCGTATGTGTGGGCGCAAGTATACTCAGGCAGAGTTCATTGAATTGACCTTCGACACCATGGAACACGTCACCGCAGTGACATAATCTAATAGCGATGAATGAATGCCCAAAACTATACCAAATTGCAGTTGGTATCTTAATATAAACGATGAAATTAACTTTGTTCTATGTATTTACAACAGTGTTTCTCAACACTGTCAAACCGTTCTATAATAATCCATGATTATGGGGCGCCATGATTAAGCGAAACGTCTATTAATGAAGAGAGATGAATATTCATTCCTTTGATACTTTCCACCTAAAATATTCTTTTAGAAATATGCTCTTTTAGCATCACACTAGTATTCACAATCTGGATGGAATCTTGACTGAGACCAGTTTCTTAAAATACATGATGATAATATCAAAACTTTGTTACGAATTTTGGAAGTTCCCAAAGAATGACTATGTATACCAGATCCCCAGAGTTCCGAAAATATTAAAAGTTCACTTATAAATCTTTGAGAAACACTGATTTGCAATATTTATGAAGCAAAACGCAGATTAAGAATAAATAGTTAAAGTACTTCATAATTCAGTATCTTAATCATTGTAGCACTGGCTTTAATTGCTTAAAACAGAAAACAAGAGATAAACCTAATGACTTGTTTGCTGTTTGCTAGAGGAACAATAAGTCTTCTTATCACACGACTATTGCAATATAAATGATTTTCGATTATTTCTTACAGAGTGACTTACGAATCATTATACAAAAACAAATAAGAATAAAATAAATCTTGAAAGTTGAATTTCTATATTCTTGAGATTCCATGTCTACATTCAGACTTTCCAATCATTTTGAAGATAGGCCCATTATTAAGATGCTCCCCTATCACAAATAAAATTCTAAAAAATAACACGCTGAATATTAAAGCAATTAGCAATACTTCCAAAAATGTTATAATAAAATACAATTGAAATCATTTTCCAATGTTTTGAAGAAAGAACACTCTGTATAACTCATTGTATGATATGCAATCGCATACATACAATTGTATGATAGAATTTGTGATTGCAATAAACCGGCATAAACAAAGCGTGATATCTTCAGGCGACTGGCGTTCTCAATTCGAATTTGAATTGAAATTCTCCTTTCAAGCATCCGCAGCAGGCAGCAGGGTCTGCCTCACTTTTGCACCAGGATTGCGTCACTCTACGGCACAATCAAACCGAATCCGAGGCGAGGGGCACCAAGGTTGGGCGCCACAAAAGTAATTCCTCAGCGGTTTAGAAAAAGTTCAAGCTACAATCGCGCCCGACTTGGAATGGATGCTGCATTGCATTCCGTACCAATTGAACCGCACAAAATTCCTATTTTTAGGCACACGCGAGTTATTTACTAGTTTCTTGCATCGCGACTAGAGCGGAGCAGAGATGATGCGTGTGCGTGCGTGAACCTTGAAGCAGCATCATAAAAACACTCATCACACGCCGGTGCGAGATCGTGTGGCCGATATTTAATTACACATTGCGTGGATGCGCCTAATTACGTTTATTTTTAGTTTTGCATCGAGATAGCTCGAAAACGTCACGATATTTAATAGATTCATGAGTGTGTACATTCATCGATTTACAACTTTTCAATTGACATAGGTACTCTTCTTCTTCTTTTCCCAAGCAAATTCTAAAATATTTCATTCAATTATCTTATTAAGTTATCTGTCGATCGATAATTAGCTTAATTAACAAATTTTTGGGAAATTGTAAGCATATGAACGGAAACCAGGTCAAGGTAGCATCCACATATTCCATGCGTTCTCCCAGCGAGCACATGGACCTGAGAGTATAGATAGAGCTCACCGATTGGCTGTACCCCCAGCAGGAGCGTATTCACTACCACATCTCTCACTTCCACCTACCGACAGGAACGCGGGGACGATCCTGCCGCCGGCTAGGCTAGAAACCGGAGCCCGTCGCAGGACGATCGATGTAGGGGCGCCGCGTCGTTACCAGGGGCAACTAGGAATGTGGGTTGCGTATCAGGACACAGTACAACCGCGTGCATGCGATGCTACATCATACGAAACAACTAGGAACGCTCACTCACCCTCCTTACCAACACCATTTGCACTGTAATTCTATTAGAAATCTGCCCAGGGATGGGTGCAGCCCGGCACAATGTCGATTGAGGGGCGCAACAGTGAGTTGAGAATTCACTCCCGCATGGCATGTATTTTATTCATCACGCAATTCGTCATAAAAAATGTCGTTATAAATCTTCGTTGTAAACCTATATTCATACATTTAAGAAAACTGAATATTGTTACCTGGTCCTTTTTTGTTGTTATAACCAGGTTATAACCTGTAATGGTTCATTATTCGTAAAAAAAACAAGGAAGACAAAAGTATTAATAAAACTATTAAATACAATTCAAAATCAACTTTTTATATTGACAATTTGGCAATTCAAAATAAGCTAGGAACAAAAAGCACTTTGTAGAGTGGGAGAAGCGTCTGAGGACGGATAGCGTGTATATCGTTTCCATATGAGTGAGACGAGTGAGACAAGGAAAAGGTAGTCAGAATAGCGCCGTGAGCGTTACGCTTAGAAGGGATTTGCCCTCCGCAAAGAAGTTACCACTTCAAAAAAAGGAACCACCTTGATGGAAGGTATATTGAATCTATGACTTTGAAAATAAATTGAATAAAGTTAATGACTATAGTCGATGATGATTGCTAAGTGAAATCAAAGAGGTAACCATTCCTAAAAGTGCAAATAAACCTTTCTAAAACTACCCATTTGTCTCATAATATTACATTATTACGATCGATAATATGCAAACAAACAAATGCATCGCATCGCAAAAGCGATAATAACAGCCCGAAAGTCGCGAAAAATCCTGCTGAAAACCAATTTACGGCACGCTCATCCTCATCACACGTCGCGACGTGCCGCCTCCTCTTCAACCATCAGCACAAACATACCAACTTTTCAACCCGCCGCCTTTCCTCCCACCCGTCCAACCGATCACAGTTATTACCGCCCATTAAGCGTAATTGCATTGATTCATCATGGTACGCGCGATACAACACACCATTGCATTGCACGTACAGGCGTGAATACTATTATTATCACGACTGTCTGCCTGGACGTGGACATCCGAGAAAGGTTGAGTGATTCATTTTCCAGTGTTTCAAGTGCTGTTACTGCAAAGCAGCTATCATCTAAAGCTTGGTAGCATCTGCAAACCCACATAGAACACATCAGTGAAAACAAACCAGCGATTGTTTAGTTGCAGTCTTGAAGAGATCAAGTTCATAATGTTATCCAACATGAACGAAAAACAATAAATGATATTAACTGTTCAGATGTTTTCACCATATCCTCGACCATTCCCAATTAAAATATAAAGAGATTGCATAGAAATGAAATAGACCTCAGAGACATTTTCTCTATTATTTTTAATTTAGTAGAAGCTCAAATGCGATTATCAAAACTTTCAATCAAAACATTGGGAAAATTGAATGCAATTATCTCACAAGCGCATCTGTAAAAACTGAGCACTTGTTGCAATGTCTCTCCAACACCAAGCAACCAATTTTAACCTAACGCACAGAATACACAAGAAGACACGAAAAACGTGTTACAAGTACATGAGTCAAGAATAGACAAGCACTAGAATGCTAAATGCCATCATCACATTTACCCGACACAAAAGTGCAGCAATTGCGAGGGAAATTAAATGTCAAAGCGGGTCATCAGTAATGCTATTTCAGGTTTGAGGTCTTTGCGCACGATGTCAGAGTTGATGGTATAATGCAAAGGTGGGTTGTTGCGTTTAAATTTAGAGCGCAACACGTGAGCACGACACGGCCAAGCAGGAAAAATGCGGTCGCGGCGGCGAGCTTGACTTTTGTTTGAAGAGAACAGCAGGAGCAGCGAAGAGAGAAAAATAGGCAGAGTGAAACTGTGACGATTTGTTGATGCATGTGGGAATTTGCGCTCGCGACGAACGGAAAACGGGACTTAGTTGCGTCAAAACTTTTTTGTCAGCTGCAAGAAAGACAGAGGAATATTACAAGGAAAAAACGGGCTGTCGCCATGTGTACACACAAACAATGTTACTCTCTGATGTCTTTTAATGTGAAATTTATGCGACGAGAATTCTATGAATGGGATTAAGATAAGTCGACATTATCGCATGATTAATTGAAGTTTATATTTTTACGTTGGAGATAGGGTTAATAATGATACTCTCAGAGAGAAGATGTTCTCGGGAGATGATTGATATCAAATTCCTATTCACGGGTTTCTTCGAAAAAGTTCAAATTCATCAATAAAATACAAATGCAAATATCGTATGCCGATTAGGCAGGTCTAATAATATCATCAAAAAGAGGATGTTCTCAGATGTTGATTGACATCAAATTTATTACATACTTTCAGGAATTGACGACCCCTTCGAGAATAATATTCGATTAGATATTAGAGATATCGATACCCTGATTGGGCCAATAATAATTTTAGCAAAAGGGCGTTCTCCGGAGTTGATTTGCATCAAATTTAGTACATATTCTCTGGAATTGATCTTTTCGAGGATCAAATTCATGGGTTTCTTTGAAGAATTAATATAAAATTCATCAATATTGTAATACGGTAGTCGCGGTTTTTGAAAACATCAATTTATTTCCCATTGATAGCCCGGAACCAGACTGGATCTTTTGCTAAGTTCTTTGAGTTCTCGCAACACAAGTTTTACTCAAAGTTCACCTTGGACGTCAAAGTTCAAAATACACGAAGTAAAAAAGCACAACGACCCATTGCTATTGAGCGCATCCCCAACGTCTTAAGCATAGTGGCGTAACAAGCAACCACTATCTTAACCAAAGTAACCAACTCAACAAATATATTGCGAAAAAATGATTTCGTATCAGAAATTCTGTTTAAAACACGTATTGTTCACGGTAACGCACAAAAAACTAATACTTAAAAAAACGTTCAACTTTCAATAAAAAAAAAATTGAAAACTGCACGAAATCCTTAAGCCTGCCTTGTCCACCACTTTGCCAGTCGACTTAATATAAAGTGCTTAATTTATATTTCATTACCCTATTAAGGCCGGACTTATTCAGTCGTAAACTGGCACGCTATGCATATGCAACTACATAACGATATACAAATGGCGCACGTCAGATTGAAAGCTTTCTGTAAATCTCTCTCTATCCTTGCTGTGCGAAAATTTTCTTTTAAAAACCAAATCAACCCAAAAAAAGTAATTTTCTTCGGTCTGCAAGTACCACCAAAAAACAATAAAAAGCAATGTTCTCGCAGACAATATCCGCGGGTCGATTAGTCTTGCGAGCAGACGTCGCTTTTTCGCCAAACAACTACATATGTCAGTATTGTTATACATGCACAACACAATACAGACATATGTGCACACTTTGGCCAAAGCGCCGCGACGCCCGGTCGTTGACACCGAATCGCTGGCCTGCTGGGGTCGCAGGCAGGCTTTCCAACTGCTGCTAGGCTCGCATGTGTGTGTGTGTGTGTGTGTGTGTGTGTGTGTGTGTGTGTGTGTGTGTGTGTGTATGGCTCCTGCTCAAACATGCACACCTTCAATGTTGTTCGCGCCTCTCTAGTAGTTTGCAAACAATCCTCTAACATAAGTCGATGATGTGGTGCCACTATCCGCACATTCACGAAAACATAATTAATAACAACACGTGATCGTAAATAAAGCGACGTTCTACACCTAGCCTACCACCTCCATTATAAAATACTAAACTAGATTTTACCAAAGATTAGCATAATACGCCATTATTTGAAATTTACGACAACAGCGCAACGCTTGAACGGCTTGCGATTGATCAAATTACAATCGATCAACTCATTACTTTGAAGACACATTTAAAACACTCTGTATAAGTCTGCATTTGTGTCTGCAAATATGTTTCTTCACATTAAACATTTAATTTACCGAATAAAAGTACCGTTGGCTAAATTGCGACTTTGTCATACATTTTACGACTCAATTTTTGGGGGGTTTTGTCATTTAATGACAGTAATAAAAACAGTTTGAATGTGGTCTAATAATCTCAACATTTCAAAGTGAACACATATTACTGTATTTCCAAAAATTTGAAATGAGAGACTCATTGAGACACTTGTTTGAGTAAGAAATTGTAACAGGTGTGTTACTTGCCGGTGGCTTCTAAAAGAAACTCCAACAATGCAATACAAAGTGATAATTATATAGTAAACATTGAAGACGTGAAGATTCTATTAACATAATTCAATTGTTGTTAATCTGACTGGGAGCTTATATATATATATAACAAATAAGCATAAAATTTGATTTTGATAATAATCTATTTTTCGGAAAATTAAAATGAAGAATGAATGAAACTTGGTATATTTGTAGTATGTAAAGTAGAAACAACTTTTGCGAAACAGACACTGAATGCCCTCACGCGACTTAACGAAATTACCCCTCGAATTGTAAATTTACGGTGCCCTACTTAAAGGGCTTTACTGAGTTACCAGAAAGTAAACGTCACACTCACAGAAGAAATACTTACTTCCGATATTTTTGATTTGAGAGAATGGGAAGTGAGAGATTGGTGAAGAATGTATGGACATATTGTGTTAACAGGCGGTGCAATGGATGGGCAGTGAGGAGGCGAGCCTCCCCGAGTTGGCGGTCAGGCGTCTGTGACAAGAACGTGGAGCCATGGAGGGCGTAATAAGTGAGAGAGAGGAACACGGATAGAAGAACAAATAAGGCAAAACCAGACTGTGTTCAGCTCCTACAATCCTTCATACCAGGGGATCCTTAATGCAAGTGAGAAAGCGTTTCTGGATCCTAGGAGAGGGGGACGAAATGAATGGATAGGGATAGACTGCACCCGATGTATATTATGCGGGATAGGGATCGACACGTGGGAGCACCTGGCGTGGGAATGTGAGGGCATAGGAAAAGAAAGGCACTGGACGGGAAGAAGAGAGGGTAATCAAGTGAAAGGATGACTAGATGAGATGGAAGGAGGGGTGACTTGCATCTCAATGATGGTAGCGGAGAAGAAGCGGAAGAGTGGAGGAAGATAGAGTTGCTTATTGTATATTTTTAGTTGTTTATTAATTGTATATTTTATTTTTGTTTTTGATTTTATTGGCTTGTAGTTGTGTGAAATTTATATTGCGGGTAAGAGAATGCTAATAAAGCTAGCACATATATTTGATCTTTAAGTTGTGACAACTTAATATATCTATGATTAACGTAAAGCATATAGTTGCTACCTTACAGTCAGAAGGTCCACGGTTCGATTCTCCTATAAAAGTTGAATGATAATGTTTTTATTGTGCAAATTATGATATCTGCAAAGTACCGATATAATTACAAAAAAATCGATATTTCCAAATATAAAACAAATCTCATCAAAAATTGTTTCTTCCAATAACGCTCCAAAACTGTCCACTTAAACAAATTCCAATATTCATTGAATTGAATGAACTTGTACAATCATTTTCAGAGTCACGACAGTTCATAAACTCCACCCAAAAGGTCATCGTTCTCTTTCGCCACGAGACACAAGGCAACACCGGTTGACTCAAGCCCGCAATACACAAACCACCCAAAAAAAAGCGACTAACCAACAAAACCACCTTGCATCGCTCGCCCATCGCATGCAATATCACCATATATTCTTTATTGCACGACGTGGGCGTAATGTGCAACCAAACTCTCAACATTCACGCATGTGGAAATCGAAAACTCCTTCGAAAAACCCACGTACGCCGACGAAACAACCAACAGTGCTGTGCGCCAGTAAACGCATCTCAGTGCCGTCTTCGTTTACCTCACAGCAACAACAAAAAAAAAAAAACATTAAAAAAGTTTAAGCTACGAGTCGCGGTCAATGCCAGCTTCCTAACCAAAGGCACACACCAAACGTTTTTCTGTCGCGTGTTGCCAGTAATCATTCACACAAACGTCTTTGTCGAGTCGACAAGACCATCTTCTCGAGAGTACGTACCTTCTTTCATGAGTACTACCTTCATGACACATGATTCAGCTTCGTGCTAGCAAGCACGAAAGCAGACTGGTTTTCAATAAGTTGCACTTGGATAAGCATAAGTAGGCTAAAAACAATTGCATTTCTTCAACGAGAAAGTACTTTATGACCCATGACCGGTCTCCAGTTATGAGTAATGAGTCAAAAACAGAAAAAGTGGGCCACCAAAGTCTGCCTGCCTCGTGCTCTTGGCATTCGTATGCAATCAAAATCCGTTTGGTTCATGTTTTCAATCGCATAACCGCAATAACCCAATCATATTATCGATAGTCTACTCTACTATCAAGTAATGTATGATAATTGCGCTCAAAACGTCCATTACGCAATAAAACGTGCACGTGATTTGCGGTTGATAAGCGAGATTACAGAGTTTATATACGTAAAAATTGTTTGCCATTTTATAATCAGCTAACGTGTCGTGAATGTTTTTTTTTTTTCATTTGTAGTATAACAAAAAAATTAATTAAAGTCAATTATAAACTACATTTATATAAAGGGAATTGTTTTGTAATATGTTGAAATGAATTCGAAATTAATAATTTCTAGATGATGGCGGACTTTTCTTCCAATTCATTTATAAAAAGTATTATCTTTTTGCAGGATATTAACAAAATCGAAGGAAGGTTCAGAAAATAACATGCTACATCTTTCGGGAGGTGGGGGGGGGGAGAAAACAATAAATTCAAAATACCGATAAATACATTATTTGCTTTTTGCCCCGCCCCCCCTCCAAGGGGGCTCCGAACAATTTGTTACTATTTTGATAAAAGAATAAATTCTTCACGATATCAATATTAACAGAACCAAACGTCAAAAACTCATGCACAGAACTTTCTATATGTTTGAAGCAGTAAAATAAGAGTCCTAACCTCTAATAAAGTCAATATTTCAAGTATTAATAAATAAGATGGGTATCTCCCCTTTTCCTAGAAGTGAAAATCTTCACAATTTGTATCAGAATAGAAATTTATAGTTCAATTTGTTAGTTAATTGTTATTCTTCTTAAATTTGGAAATTTTGAATACGTTTCGGCGCCACTGGTTTAAATACCTGCAGACAAGGGGAACAAACAAAAAACGGCTAACTGCGAACGCTTCCTATACGTTACGTTCACGTAAAATTGCATTAAGCAGATAGGCGTAACGCACGTCTGCCGTCGTTGTGAACGCGACGACTTCCGTTTTCCGGCACGATTGCAGGCGCATTATTGTCGCCAGTCGTACCCACGAGGCAATGCGACGCATTACCTTTTTATTCTCTCTTTCCAACCAGCAACTTTCCTCGTATGTGTTGGTTAATACACTATTTAATATTCAACGTAAACGAAATTAGTTTTGTGCGTAAGCCTCCGTTCCCTGGTTAGTGTTTAAAATCTAGTACAAAGCGCAAAATTCATAGAATTGTAAAGGCTGTAATAAACAATAAAATATGAAAACCATGAGTAAGTATAGTCATTAATAAATTGTACATTACACCATTGGCCTTGACACTGCAAAAATATACCTGTAGTTGCATAATGTAAATTTTCGTATTTATCGTTAATTATCAACCATATGTTTGAAGTGAAAGAGAATGTATCACATTAAAAAAAGAAATTTCTAAAGGATGAACTATATATTCAAAAAATGTATTTGCTTCTGACATCGTTTATCAAAAAATATGCTTTTATAAACACAGCTTGCACTTTGACAAATGTGAGAAGATAAACACTTTTATGCTGTTATTTTTAGAAATTATGCAATGTGTAAAACGTTTACAGATGCATAAAAAAGAGGCACATAGTGATAGAAGTGACAAGTGGATAATTCATGACACAGGTGTTGTCTGATTGTTAATCGACTTTGAATGTTGTACAATGTAAATGAATCACAGTAGCATAGATTATTATTTGGTCTTATCACAGTTTTTTTATACCTCAATTTCTTGTTTATAACCTAAACGTGTGTAAAAACACATATTCCACCTATACCTAATCAAATGTTTCAATCAAACCCCTCGCTATCTGAATGAGTATAAACAAGTAGGGATGTCAACTTTTCTCGAAGTATCGATACTTTTGAAACTTTGATACTTTCGATACCCAAATATCGAAGAAGAGTATCGATACTAATCGGTATCGCAAATACACATTGACGCCATCTGTTAATGTATTTTCAAATTATTTTTACTCGTTACAGTAATCTTTCAGTATAATATCGATTCTGTATATATGATTGTGATGTTACTACTTGGGAGTTACTTTTTGAGAATGAAAAATGCCGCGGTAATTGCTAAATAATAAATTTAATGGTTGCAAAATTACTGATTGAGTAAATTAAGTAATCGCTTCGAAGTATCGAAACTTGTAATTTATCAGCTTTTAATACTTTGATTGCGACGAATTGATAAAATCGGTATAAATATAAGGAATATAACTTTCTTCGTAATTAATATTTCTGCGGATGAGTAAGTAATAAACTATTTTCGATTGTAGCATAGAAAGCAGAATTTCGGTATTAATTTCCAAATGTTTCAAGAGTATCTCGTGCAATGCGTTTAGCGGATTTTACCCCTTAACCAACGCTGCACCGGGCACGAATCGGCCGCTCAGAGTAAGATTACCATCATAATTGATGGTTGTGAATTAACAGATGGCATCATTAACAGAGGCATGTCAAAAAGTATCGAAAACGACTAATTCGATACTATCGATAAGTATCGAAAATAAAAGTATCAATAAAAGTCGATATGTATCGACACGTGGTATCGATACTTATCGATACCGATACTTTTTTTGACATCCTTATAAACAAGTACGTTTATCCTTATAAATCAATATGCGAATATAAGTATTACTACAAAATTAAAACAATTATATTCATTCCAAAGTATCATTTGCGTGTTAATAACCGCCAATTCCCCGTAATTTTGACGCATCAATTTCTAATTAATTGCAATCAATATCGCTTGCTTGACCATACAAATATAAATTTTCGCTCAACGCCACACATGTGCTGTGCAATTAAAAGTCGCCGGCAAGAAATGTGCTCAGCATAACCGGTGATTGAAAGTGGCATGTGGGCACACACAAAACCAACGGCGAAAAACGTCCAAAGCAGCGATTTGTAGCCGCGGCTGAGCGCGCTTTGCAAATTCATGCCACACCAAACGAAACGTTTTGTGCACAGTTTCTATTTGGCGTTATTTTTAACGACACCGCAGCGACAGGGAGAGCACAGAGCAATAGTATGTATGACGCTAGGCAACCGAAGGCGTTGCGTGTGACGCCACTGAAATAAAAGCAAGAGCAAAAAAGCACAACGTTCGTTTGCTTGCTGTTTTCAGTGCGGAAAAACGCAGAAAATGGTAATGAAGTCGTAATTCACGTGGCACACACGGACTTGATTTATTCGAATGAATGTTCCAGCGAATTTATCATCGAATTAATGATTTAATAAGTATACTACTTTCGCATCATATATCATACGATTTTAAGCGAAAATGTTAATGAAAGTATTATACGCATTCCGATTTTAATTAGTGAAAATTTTGAAGTCAATGCGAAGCAGTAAAGAGAAATTGTGTCCGTGCGAAATCTTACAATGATCTGTTGTGGTAAAAAGGGGGATACCCATATCCCCCAAACGTACTATTGGAGCTGTAAAGTTGTTTCAACCCTTAAGATATGCCAGATACAAGATATTGTCCAGCCTTGTCGCTCTCGCATCGAATATCACGTCTGCATATTTCCAAAGAATTAAGCCGCCAAGAAGATTATCTAGATAGGAATTAGAAACTTATTTATCGGGGAAAATATATTAATCATTTAAAAAAATGTCAGATAATTACACAGTACCTACGCATACTTCAAACGCACTTAACCGCTGGTATATGCTCACGATAATTTCCTAATTCCGCGTATACTCAATGTCGGATGGTAGCGAAAGAGAGCACAATGCACAGTCTCTCTCTCTCTCGACCGGGTAGAAAAACCGGGTTGGCAACACCCAGCGCGTAATTATTTTTTCGGTGTTGTTAACGATGAACTTAACAATGAAGGTGCGGTCAACCGTACTTGAAAAGTCAAGAGTATAAGTCAGTTTCGGACTTTCGGGTCACAGCCTAGCAAAAACCCTCCAAACTTAAAAAAAAATCAGGATTCTTGAAGACTCCCTTTTTCAAGAATCTAAACAAAACCGGATGCAAACACTTAAACGATTATTCAAACATAAAATTCAATAACTAAAAAAAAAAACGTTAATGCAATAATTGAAAGTCTACGAACAAAATAACGAAAAAAATGTTCCTGGATAAATAATTACCATTTATTGCTTTTCGCATTAAATATTATTATTTTAAATCGTTTTTCTCTATAGCAAATATATCCGCCACTCCATACAATATTATTATCGAATAACTTGTTCATTACACTCTGCTTTGTCCTGCTTCTCTGCCGAACAATTTTCCCATGTTAGTTGCAGCCACCATCACTTCATCTCTACATTCTTTCGTTCTCAGCCGACGTAAGCAACCAACACGCTTGATTATAACCGTATTGTTAAATAATACTTAAATCAAGCGATGCAACGCCGCGCAGACGCTGACACAGCATCACCAGAAGTCTTCTCTCATCTCGCAGCTCGAAACTTCGACTCGACTCGACGCATTTACTTCATTTCATTTACGATGGTGCGCAACGTTCATCGTCCGCGTTGCGCCGCAGATAAAAACACGATAATTGCATTTACTGTTATTTTAAGCGGGCACATATTGGCAAAATCGCCTAACACCGCCGTTTAATTGCCACGGCAAACGCACTCGAAGCCGAGTAATATAAACGACAACTCCAACGAGTACAGTTAATTGCACATCATGCAAAATAAGCACTCATCTGTATATCAAACGCAAAACGCTCAGTATATTGAGTAGAGAATAATAGATAGGCTCATTACACAAACAAATTGTAATACGATTATAATTGCTAGTCATTTGCGACCTTCTTGTTTTCTACTCTTTTTTCGATGTCAATTGTAATTATCTAATTTCATTTTTGGAAAACACAAAAATGGAGAAACAAATAGAGAAAAAAATGACTAAAACCTTCAAATATCAGAGAGAAATTTAAACGCTTTGTAATTAATAAATCGTTTATTCGTAATTAGCGTAATTTGCAAATAGGTTGGCAATTTGTACGCGCATTTACACTGTTTACAAACAAGCCTGGCCGTACGTTGAAAACGCAACAATGCCATCATGCGTTGAGTAGCGCTAAACAGACCATGAATCTCGCTAAATTTAGCAATTAATGTTTTTTCGGACATGTTGCTATCGGCGAAAAAAGTGCGTGCGCGCACAAAAGTATGAGTGGTTTTCGACTTTTGGTGTATGAGCAATGGGAAAAACGATCGCAACACACACGTCCCGGAAAAAAAATACTCGATCGCACTTTGGCATCGCGCCAACTCGCACCCAAAATAAATAGTGCTATCATGTTGATAGCTAAATGTACCTGCATTGAAAGTGTAATAAATAAAACGGAGCAAATTGAACTCAACTTAGAAGCTACGCTCAAATAAATAAATTTAAACAATACATAAATTTGTCTGAATTTCTAAGAATTTTAATATTTTAGCGATCAAAGTTACCCCCAGGAGGGATTGGGAATAACTTTGACTGGGGGTAGGGTTGGGGAGTATACTGCAATCCATTTTCTCCCATGGTATGGTAACTTTTTGATCATCTACATTTTTTGCAGAGGGCTTATTTCGCGAGTTATTGGAAATTTTCACGTTAAAAAACTTCAAATATCTCGAGAAATATGCCCTTTGTGAAAAAAAATTGTAGATAATCAAAAAGTAACCATTCCATGGGGAAAATATGATAGTGGTATACTCAGCCCGCCAACCCTACCCCCGGGTGGGTGGAATGGGGGGTAAGTTTGAAATTTTAAATGGCTTCCCCTATTGTTTAATGCAGATTCAAATTGTACGACTAAAAGTATGTAAGATTTGTTCGAAACATTTTTTTCGTAGTTGCTTCTGTAAGTGTTGAATTTTTTTTTTTCAATGTAAAAATCGGGCTAAATTATTTTCTTGGCTTAGTACAATTTATTGTTACAGATCTACCTGGTAATGGATGCAGTAAATGCTCAAAGCGATGCCCGTCGTTTTCAGTGCATTTGCAAGTAACCCTCGATTAGCGCGGTTTCAAAAAACACGGTTTTGAATATCGCGGTTATCGGTGAGATCAAAACATTTAATCGCGAAAATCAAAAACGTATTATTTAAAGTTTTCACGATAAAAAATTCACCCGGTATAAACATTTATTTCTTCATAATCTCCCCCCCTCCCCCATCC
Organism: Weissflogia rhopalogaster; assembly: GCA_019419845.2. Lineage (NCBI taxonomy): Eukaryota > Metazoa > Arthropoda > Insecta > Coleoptera > Staphylinidae > Weissflogia > Weissflogia rhopalogaster. The sequence continues at coordinate 23,554 of WSZQ02043598.1, forward strand.
ATTCGCTCTCACCCTTGTTATTAAATCTTCAAAAATAATTTTAAAACAATTGAATCCTGAGTTTCTATAAATTAATTTTGAAACATTCAAAATCTTGAAAATAATCGCAAAAGTATCCATATACGTCGCATAAACAACTATAAAATAAAATAATGTAAAACTCAAATTAAAACCTAATACCTAATACATATAAACCACGAGAGAAAGTTCAACGAAATGCAATAAAAGGCAACAAACCCATGCGTGTTACTTGTCCTGATCTGTTCTGTCCTGCAGCTACGGTAAACAAGATCCATCTTACGCAAGCACCTCTCAAACGCCTGCGGCAACATACAAAAACTCGCAATCATGCAGGAAAAAAACAGACGCATTTGTAATTAATTACACAATACACGCTGTATTATGCAACATCCACTAGTAATAGACAGTCAGATCTAGGCATAATGTTGACGCTTCCTTCATCCTCTAGTAATCCGACAACAATCAAATATCAAATATATGCAAACACATACACACACAGCGCCATCAACAGCATAAACCTGCATCTGTGGCTGTAGTGGTCGCAATAACTGTGAGCAAAACAGCGATGAGATCATCTCGAAAACGCCGCAGACCTACACACTACAAGTGTAAAAATAAAATATATCGTTACAAGTCGGTGATTGGGCGAGAGGAGAGTTCGCAGTCTTACAATCTCTAAATTTCTACAATCCAATCGGGCACTATCAGTATATGGAACGACTGATAAGGCGTATTTTCTCAGCAAATACTCACTATGACCTCATGTTTACTAATCACATGTCGCGTTTGTCATACAGAGTAAGTTAATTGCAAAACAATTCCAAGCGATTTTTTGGGGGATTATCTATTTTAAGTCAACTAGATTTATCGAGAATAAATGGAATTATTCAGTTATGTTTTCTGAATAAAGACAAAATATGTTAATCTCTATCACATTAGGATGAAAGTTGCATTTACATTCACTCTCTTCATTCCCTAGGTACCACCTTCAATTAAACGCCATCTCCGTAGTTAATGGTGGGCAAGAGTCCAGTACGCGCTGCTTTCTTCTGCTTTGTTAATACCTTCAAAATTGCCACCCCCTTTCCACTCTTTCACTCCCCTTTTTCCCCTGGCTATCACGCGCCTACTCCTCTTTAATTCCTATACAATCACTCCCTACATGACTTTATATTAAGAAAATTATTGTAATAAATTATGATACTATGTTTAGTGTATCATAAACAAGCCAGAATTGTCACGCCCAATTATTATCACAAATTATCATGGAGAATTTTTGATATATTGTTAGAAATTTACTTATGTAATAAATAAATATTTCTTTAAAAAAATATCCTTCATATAATATATATAAAATTCAAAAATATTAAAGTCTCAGCAAAATACCTTTTCTATCGAACAAAACGACTTTTTACTCGTTTTCTATCCCTTTCGTGCCACCGTAGCGCCCTCAAAATGACAAAAATAATCAACCCTACTGAAATTATCATGAATTTGTACATATTGTATGAAAACTAAATAAGAACCGTTCGAAACTTTTGAAATTATCATCAAAAAAGTAAAGAAATTAAATTAGTTTTAAAAAATCACTATGTTTACTAACACTTTTTTCTAATACTTGAATTTCGCGGTTTTCTTTTTTTTTTATTCGACAGTAGCGTCCTCAAAATGACGAACAAAATCAACCCGAAAGGGAAATTGTCAGAAATTTATGCCTATTTTCCTATAGGACACTTTTAATGAAAACAATATGGATTTTTTCTCCAAATAATTAAAAAAACTAAATAATTAAAACAAAACAAAAATACAAATCAAATAATATATGTAAAAATTCATGAAATTTTCAATCAGATAAGGTCGGAAAAGGATTTTAAAAAATGAAAAGGTAACTGTAAAACCGACCTATAAACAATAGCAGCAGGTCAATAAGGTTACATAGACTTACAATTAGCATAAGTTACATTTTACAGTCGGATGTACTCTGCATCGCTTGAAGCACAGTTTTGTGGTCGGGCAATTATTCTATTGATAACAATCCACGATAACGCAAGGCAATGACAATCGCAATTACATACAGCACTGCACTACGCGCCGGTACGCAACGATGCGATAAAAAACACACGCACATTCACGGACACACCCTGTATAATTACGGACGCGATCGTCGTCGTGTTTGTATGAATAACGCCCTTTTTCTAAAACAAACCTGACCGTAAAAGTAACAACGAAACGTAAAAATTGTCGTAATAAAATGGAAAATGAGTGTGATACAAACGTGGAGAGGAGATTATGAGTGAAAATTGCGAGGAATACGCCCTGATTTCAGCGCGTAGCCGTATGTTTACCGGGTTATCCCATTCGGTCCACTCGGCGGCGATCGGGCAAAGATTCACGAAATGGCGCTCGGTGCAAATCGCCCAACGAGTAGTATGTAAAAATGATGGAAGCGACTTACCTTTTCAGTCGCGATGCACAATTCCGTAAATCCACTGGCTAGCAACGAGACGACGTCGGTTGGTTTCTTTGGCGCCTCCTCACACTCGCACACTGTCCTCGCTCTCGCACACTTTGCACACCGCTCACACAACTTCGAGGGTCTCGGTTTCTGCCGCTTCGAAAACGTTACTACGCCCGCAACGGCTTCGTCCTCTCCCACATCTGCAGCGGCACTAGCGCGACGCCGCAATACTCAACCCGGCGGCGGATGCGCGCGCATCCACGAACCTACCTTCCGAACGCACGCGATTTTGAACCTTATTGCAAGTATATATAAAGTTGAGAATGGCCTAGCTTAAATTTAAATGTAGTGCAGCGCCCATTTACTCCAACTCCATCTACAGTGAACACTCAAAGGTTTCCTATAGCAGTGTTGCCAAGTGTTACGTTGCCTGTAATTTTAAAAACAAACGTGTTTTTAACAAGTGTAAAAGATTTAGAATAAGTAAATATTAATAACGGAAATAACTCAGTGTTTTCACTGTGCTTTTAATAGAATTATTGTAAGTATGAAAGTGCTTTTTCCAAGGCTTGAACCGCTAAAACTAAAGGCAAAACAAGAATTTCGATAATATCAAATAATATTAATGAATGTAGTGCAGTTGCTTGGATAAAGCTTTTGTTAACAGTGTTGCCTAATGATATAACTTAGTTTAAAATTCTTTTCAATAACTAAAAACCAAATAATTTAAAGAATTGGAATTCATAAACCTTCACAAAAGACAGAAATGTAAGTTATTTATCTTTCTATTTTATGTTTATGGAATCTTGTGATTTTATGTCGGCTTAGACACGAAAAAATGCGTCAAACAGAAATAAAAGTAAGGTTAAGAGGACGTAAGTCTAAAGATAGCAAGTAATGGGGAAATGGTAGGAAACTGTATAAATGGTTGCCGATGTTACAGAAAACTGTATGCTATATAGCAAGTCAATAAGGTTACAATTAGCACAACATATATTTTCTAGTCGATCGTACTCATCCTTATACCCTATAGTACTGTCCTTTTCCGATTGTGCCTTTAACTGCGTAAGAAACACGTACGATAGACAACCTTACTCATAGTAAACATAAGTGTGAAAATAGCATGAATTACTTTACATGTGGTGTTGTACACCTACACATCGCACCCATTGACTATAGCGCCCTCTACAGTAAACGCCACAACATTTTTTCGACCAATGTTGCCAAGTGTAAAATCTCCAAAAAATTGAAACAGCCCTTGAATAACACCAAAAAAACTTAATTTTCTTAAGAACAACGACCCGTCACCCTTGTTAACATACAACACCCTAAATTGCGAGCTACTATGTGGTGTGTAGAAGCGATTACAGTGACTTTCATGACATTTTCATGAATTATTTGACAGATATTTATTCATAATGAGTGTATGTGATAAATCTAATAAAAAGTTCAAAAATAAAAGAAATTCAAAATAAAAAAGTCGAAAAAATGAAAGACTGCTAGTCAAATAAGTGTAAATTAAGTGAAATTAAAAAAAAATGTGCTTGAAAAAGAGAAATTTTCAAAAAATAAAAGTCGTATTGTGGCGATCTGACAACGTGGTTTTTAAAATGGTTTCCTGACATACGTCAGGCGATTGTTATATTTTCAGGTGGGTGATTTTTCATAATTTTTTTTTTGGAAAAACTGGTAGTTTTGAAAAATCGAACTTGTTTTTCCAGACAAATGGGCAGGCGGAGCAGGTCGAGGTCGCCGCGGCGACGCGAGAGGGACCGCGATAGGGAGCGCGAGCGTGACCGCGACCGAGAGCGCTCCAGATCCAGAGAGCGTTATCGACGCAAACGCTCCAGGGATCGTGGTGACCGTAGCGAGCGGCGTCGGGATCGATCACGCGACGAGCGTCGATACACGCGCTCCAGGTCGCGCTCGCCGGTCGGTCGCGGTGGCCACAGTTCCAGCCACCGCGTCGCCGAACGGCCGGAAGTCTCCGAAGTCGAGCTGCAGGGCAAATCGCCCGACGAGCAGGAGATGATGAAAATGATGGGCTTCTGCACGTTCGACACCACCAAGGGCAAGAAGGTCGAGGGCAACGACGTGGGCAACGTGCACGTCATCCTCAAGCGTAAATACCGTCAGTATATGAATCGAAAGGGTGGTTTTAATCGACCTCTGGACTTTGTCGCGTGACTTCACCGTCGATTTTTTACTTGCTGGGCATTGTTTTCTGCTATTGGATACGGGTCTCAAGTGATTACCTCAGCGGCCGAAGACAAGAGATGGGAGATTTGGGAGTGTAGGTTTTTAAACATTTTTTTTACTTTGTTAAGTAGAATTTTACGATAGTTTTTTACTCAACTTTACCGGAATGATTTTATAAACCGGTAAATCCATACACAACCTCAATAGTACTCAGAATCAGGACGATTGGCATACCAAGACAGGTATTAACAGGCATTACTTGTTTCAATATCAGTGGAAAATTTACCTCACATTTTTTACTACTATACCTCTTATTCGAATAAGTATTTAAAGCGTAATTTGTAAGGCGACCTTTTGTACATACATATTGACTCGTTTTATTATTATTGTCGATGTAGGTTATTAAATAAATGATAGTTTGTGACTTACTTGAAATTCGTTTCAATTGTCTTGTTTTCTTGCACTTGGGGCGTTAATTAAGACAGTTCTTAGTTAATTTTTAGACATTTCTAACTTGGCAAATGAAGGTTTGTATGTCGGTAATTGACACTTGTTTTAACCGATTTAATCATTTAGCGGGTTTGAATGAATTTGACAATTTCAGACACCTAACATAGGCAACACATTTAACATATGTTTGAAAACTTCAATTTCGTATATGATTGATTTATAATCATTTATTTAATTACTTGGGAGACAATTAAATTATCAGAGGTTTGGACAGAATTACAACTTTTATGAAACAAATGTAAAATAATGCCAAAGAAAAAATATCATTGTGTTTTGGGTTGCCTAATTTCATCATTTTTTATTAATAAATTGTAGTCGAACTAAAATATAAAATTCAAACTTTGTTTTAAAATAATTTCTACCGTACATATCCGGGAATTCTCAATCTTACAGTAATTGATTCTCCAATAAATGTAGTTTGTTTTGGTATATCCCATGACGCCCAAAAATAGTGTAATCATTAAGAAATCTAACAATAAGTTACAAAAATCGAGTATTCCGTTTAAAAAATCGAGCATTAAAAATTATTTTTATTAAATAGCACCATCTGATTCAGAGTGAAATTCTGCAGCATTTTTTCATTTAGTTAATACTTTCGAAAAGGAGATGATCAATGCCTTATATGTACAATCATAACCTGAAAATCTGTTTACAAAACATACTATGGCAAACATACTAATATGATCTGTGCTACTGTTCCTACTGGCCAATCTATATAATTTCTGCGAGTGCCATTGCGAATTGAATTAAGCCTATCCATTAAGACTACCAAATTACAATGAGTAAGTTGGATCATTGTTTCCTATGTGGACAGAAATTCTTTATTGGCAAATGGGTGTCAATAAATGAATGCATGCAAGAAGATAGCACTCCAGGGCCTACTCTATACCAATTTATGCAGTCTATATCAAACGTAAGTATATTTTTCGATAACAAATACTTTTACTAATAAGAAACGTTTCAGTTCAAAGAGTTGAATATTAAGCACATTCCCGAAACTGTCTGCCTTATTTGTTATCAAGCTGCTCAACTATCTATAAAATTTCAAACGATTTGCAATAAATCAGCAGGGAAACTACGAATATATTTGGAGAAAGCAAAGAAAATGCCTATTGTTACGACAGACAAGGATCGAGTTGTTTTGGGAAGTCAGGATTCTCCATCTGGGAATCAAGAATATGATGAAAATCAACAATCTATTGGGATTCATGGATCTATTGAGAATGATAAAGCGAAGAAAATTGAAAATGATTCTGATGATTCGTTATCAGACTTTACAGAGGAATGCTTCAGACGTTTGGACAATCCCCCCCGAGAGGAAATGTAGTAATATCTTTCCAATAACCCGATGAAAATTTAAGACATTTTATTACAGGATAAGTGATAATATGACAAGAAACAGTGAAAAAGTCGAATGTAAAGTATGCGATGAGATTTATATCCAACGAGACAAATTCAAACATTATAAAACACATGTTGCACCTTTCATATGCAAAATTTGCAGTAAATCATACAGGTAAGTACATAATAACAAAAAAAAACAATTATAATTATACACTGTTTATTTCACACTGTTCAGCACTGAACTCGGCATAAAGGAGCATAAAAAAACGCATGAAACTGCCAAATATTTATGCTCCTTCTGTGGAATGATTGTACGAACGAAAATGTCTTTGAGAAGCCATATTTTACGACACACAAATGAAAAACCTTTTGCTTGCGAGTAAGTTACTTTCTTGATTATTGGTATTATTGAGCCTACTAACCTATATTTCATTTTTATAATTTATTGCATTGGATTTTTAGGGTTTGCGGTCTTAGGTTTCGATGTAAAACTCAGCACAATGTGCATATTACTATACACACGAGTGAAAAACCGTATTTGTGTACAGTGTGTGCGAAAGTATTTAGGCTAGAAAAATCACTTAGTCGGCATATGCTGGTGCATACGAAGGTTAAGCGAGTACAGTGCAAGTTTTGCGGGAGCAAATTTACTCGAAACCAAGCTTTGCAGTACCATTTGGATAAAAGTTGCAGAGGGTATTGGGAGGATGATGTGGTGGAGGCTGGGAATAAAACTGAGGAGGATGCTAATAAGTCTACCTCTATGGTTGATGATAATATGGATAGTTAGGTTAAGCAATGTTCCTTATATATTTAATAGTTCTTATGCGTTAATAAATACTTTCATATTTTAAATGCATGTATGAGTCATAACATTAATATAATCGAATGATTCGGCTCTTGGAGTTTGGTAAATCACGATATATGATGAAATGGGAAGCGGTTGCAAGAGTGGTGAGATACGAGGAAAGATTGGCGCGAATGGGGAATGAAAGGTTAGTTAG
>WSZQ02043820.1:4899-31070 GCA_019419845.2 Weissflogia rhopalogaster
AATTTATAATTAGTAAAGCATTAAAGCAAATTTCTGAATAATTGATAAGATACACTGTTTTTAATTAGCAAAGTATTCTTTAATTAAATCTCAGTTTTCAGCTCTTTTCTTCTAACTAAGATAGGCAACCATGTACCTTCATGAATGCTATTATATTGAAATATGTGGCTGAGATGCATGAAATTCTTTCTTAGGTTTTCCTCAAGTATTTTTTGTTATTAAGAATTTACATCAATTTCAGAAATGTATTTTTTTAAATAGACAACCCATTGCACATCTTTGACCCTTAAGTTTATTATTACTATTATTTCAAAAATGTATTCTACATATAGAAGTGGTGCACAATATGGACCAAATTAAACGGTATGTCGAGTTGTCTAATTTTGATGTTTTTTTTTCCATTTATATTATATTTTTTAGAAACTCATTACACAATCACTCAACACAAACTATAAAAATTTACTGTTCTTCCCTGAAACTATATATCAAGTTACGAAATAACAAACTATTTCAAGAGTTGTTACACTACAGTGTGAAAGAATTGTAACAACTCTTGAATTAAGTTGGTAAGGTAGGCAACCAAATATACATCAAGGCAAATAATCAGGCATAGATGAATGACATTCTTTATCAGATCATTATTCAGATATTTTTCATCTTAAAAGACATATCAATTCAAAGCATGCTTCTTTTTAAAAATATGTTACCCCTTGTCCATCTTTGGCACTTGAGTATCTTATATAATTTTCAAATGTATTAGAAACTTGTACATACAGAAGACAACTTTTTTCTCCATTTATCAATGTAGGCAACTCATATTACAATTTCGTTAGCTCTTTGCTCTTAACAAAAACTTAAAACATTTCTTTTTCTTTCTTTCTCATTTTTTTGGTGTTGCCGACGTGGTACTAACCCGAGCAAGTGACCCTCTGAGAGAACAAGGAGATTAGAGTTGTTTGGCTCACTCGTTGGGTGCTTTGTAGTAGGGTGTGTGTTCGCGCGTCATGGGATATCGAGAGGACTTGTATGCATTATAATGTATAACCCTCTGTTTCTAATTGTTCGCCTACCATCTTTTCGGCTAGGATGCTCCTGATGTAATTCTCCATTATTTGTCACGAGTCCTCGCTTTTAACCAGGAGAACTACCGCGTTACTCGTTGTAGGTTGGACTTTCAGTTGCTGTTCTGCGGTACATCTGTAGTGAGACCATTTTCTGCACGCGGAGAATGTGTGCTCTGTTGTGTCGGATACACCGCTGTATATGTACTTGCGTGTTTCCCGTTTGCCGATTTGATGTAGGTCTTCCCCGAAACAACCATGGCCGGTCAGGAATTGCGTTATCCGTCGGTTTGTTTCGCCACACCGACGTTCTACCCATATACTTATATTAGGTATCAATCTATGAGTCCACTTACCTCTCGATCTATCGTCCCATTTAGCTTGCCATTTACGCAGCATGTCTTCTGCTTTGTTGGTGTGGGGTTGGTTTGTTGACCACGCGCTCCAGGCTGCCGGTATACTGATATCGATGGGCACAATTCCGCTGACCACTAGCACGGCGTCGGCAGAGACAGTGCAGTATGCCTGTGTAACTCCAATTTCTAGCTCAATTTCTTTCTCTGGATTGAGAGTAGGCTAGATCTGTTTTTCCTGTTTGCTATACCGTCACGCCATACTGGTGCCGCGTACATTATTATGAAGTTTACCAACCCTGCGATTATTCGTCGCCTAACTGTGCCTGGGCCGTCCTTTTCCCTGAAGCGGCGGTTGATGTTGTGTTCTGCTGCGCCAGCTTTTTGGGCTATACAGGCAATGTGTTCGTTGAACCAGCCTCTTCTATCAAGTACGACCCCTAGGCATTTGAGGTTGCTTTTAAATTGTGGTATCAATGGTATACTGGCCATTGGCATTTTCCTGCGGCCCATCATGTACACTATCTCTGTTTCTCGGGCGCGATTTGGAGGCAGGCGTTCTCGAGTTGTATGGTTGAACAGAGTTAGGACCGCTTGCGACAACGCACGACTACTGTTATGGCATCTGCATACGCTACTATATCAGAACCGTAGGGGAGAGGTGTTCTCACCACAGTGTCATAGAGTATTTTGTTGGAGTAATGACTTGGTAATAATATCCCACCGGGCCGTGTTGAAAGCGTTTTTTGACGTCTATGGTTAGACTCGCGCAGGCGTCTCTTCTCCATGGTTTGCCTATGTTCGCTTTTTGGCACATGTTTTTGATTTCACGGTGAGCAGTGATAGTTGACCGTCCTTTTCTAAACCCGTACTGGTTGTTTGCGATACCTCCTGTACTTGCTATTTCACTTTCGAGTTTGTAGTGAATTAGAGGTTCTAGGACTTTTCCACCTACTTTCAGCATACACAGTGGACGGTAAGACGTGGTCGGACCCTCTTTTGGCTTCGGCACCAGTACTAGACGTGCAGTCTTTCAGATTTTCGGGAACTCCGAGTTTATATACTTGCAGTAGCATATCCGGGCAGCTTATTGTTAGTGAAACTAGCTTGAATATGGCGACGGGTAAGTTGTCAGACCCTGGCGCGTTGTTCAGTCTGAGCTTTCCAACTGCACGTTGCAGCTCTTACTTGCTGAAGACTTCTAGTAGGTTTCTATCCAGTCGTATCTTCGCGGGTGTATTGGGTGTATATTCTCAATTTATTGTATGTTTCACAAAGTATATTCAAGAGTTATGTAATATACTTTGTGAAGTATACAATCAATTGCATCTCAATGAAAAGGGTGCAACATATTATCTCTAAAGAGATGTATTTAAAACACAGACAATGTAAAAATTTATGTCTGACATATTTATAAAACAACTTATGTATTCTAAAAATGACTTTATCCACAATTTACGTCTCCTCAACGTCGAGATTGATCATAAACAGATTACAAGTGCAAAAAAGGAGATAAATCCACTTTTAATGCGCAATTTAATACATAATGCCCTTGAAGGTGCGATGTGCAAATGAGTGCGAATGAATGGATTCCGCCGCCAAACACGCACATTCACACTAACTCATACACGCACACACTCACCACCCCATTTGTGCCCGTAATGGTGGCGGCAATGGCGACGGCGACTGCTTCCCGCCATGCAGCTGTTGGTGGGCTGTCGTTTCGGGGGGGGGTTTGGTGGCGGCGCGTATTGATTATGTCTACGAGACTCGCTGCCCACAGTCTGCAACACTATTGACTTCTTCGCGCTGCGCCACCCACACAGACCGTCCCCAACACCGGCGCCGCCGCCAAGGTTAGGTTCCGCTGCCTTTTATGTGCGTGTAGACCCATTCGTGCATCTGCTGCAAAATTGGGTCATACGCATGCCGGCGAGCATTACATTTTTTTTCTCTTCTGCAGGTAGCTTCTTTTATCGATGGTGTTAATTTGACAAAAGTGGCGAATTATACAATTCAAAATTAGCCTCGGCTCTCGAAACGATAATCGTCGCATTATATTCGTCGGCTTTTTGGCGCTTTTATTGTCGATTACCTTTTTGGCTGGCTGTTGGGTGGGCGGAGATTGCGCGGAGGCGGTTTTACAACGCGGCGGTATTGTGTCTGTCTTTTCAATGCGAATTAATTAGGAGGATGTGCCTCTTCTTAGTGGCTAGCGGTCGGCATTGTCGAGTAACAATAGGCTGTTGGCTTAGTTCATTATTTGATGTAAAAATGAGGGAGGATTTTGTCTGAATGGGATTTGTAAAAGCTCTTGGAAATTTAACTCGGCTGCAATTCTGTGCAGGGGAAAATTAATTTCGGCAAAACGAAGATATTTACTTTGACGGATTATTTAAAGCTGGTTTTTATTAGAAAATCTTCGGTCTCGACTTGGGGGATTTTATGTGTTGGTCAAGAAAATTTTGATGAAGATAGCCCCTAACAAGTAGATTTTTTTTCATTTTGAAAGATTAAATAATAAATTATTCCCTATAAGCGTGCCCTGTAACTTTCCAGACACAAAGTCCTTTCCTCGGGCAGAATTTTTGATAATCGGCCTATAATTATGAATTACGCATGTTGGTATGACCTTGAAAACTAAATGCAGCCTGTGAATCTCTAACATTTTTTATCTAAAGATTTTGGCATAGAATTCAAACTTATCCTAGACCGCGAAAAACAGAAGGGGTGCCCCATACAACAAATATGACTAATATTTCAGACGGAGGGGTGGGGGTGGGGACTCGTCTATTCATCAGTACCTCCAATTCAACATTGATACAAGAAGGATTTTTAAAAGGACCCTCGGAAGGAATTAAAAATTAAAAAAAAAATAGAAACGCTGTTTTGTGAACGATAAATTATTAATTTTTCTTATAACATAATCTTAATTAGTGAGATTATGTTAAGTTTACTCCTTGTTAAATAGATGGCGGTTAAGACAATGACATGACAAAAATATATCTGTCAATACAGATAACATAAACGAAAACGTAATTATCGTTGAATATCGATATCGATATTTTGGAGCCGATATATCTGAATTTATCAATAATGCTATTTCCTATTTGCTGCTCGTAAACAGAATTTAGTTCTTATTGTAGCGCTTTTCAAAGTATTTGCGCACGCCCAATTTCATTATAATTTGTTGTTCTCCCTTTGCTCTTTTTGAAAAGGAGGAACTCCTATGTCCATTCATGTTTGATATAGTTTGAAAGGCGCTGTCTTACGGCAAAGATAAATAATGAGTAGGATAAGGTTTAAACGTCCTTTATGAAGTATATAAATACTAAAAAAGAAAATCAAACTGTAAAAACGCATTTTTAACAGAGACACAAATTCAATAATTTATATTTCTTCAGAAAATGGAAGCTTGACTTTTGAAACGTACATCATAATGTAACTATAACTATTTGTTTGTGTTTGAGAACGCCGAAGTTCGAGGGTCGAACAATCGACATATTCTTTGAATATGTGAAGGCGCCGGGCATTACAGCACTATTCTCTGAAATACGTTGGTGGAGGAGCCGGTAAATTCTAATTTTTTATATTTTATTCAGACTTAAGATACGGATTAACTATGTAGTCATTAAAATATATGAGTCAATAGACATTGTTGGTCTAATTGCGATTAAATATATAATTCTTAGGCGCAAAGCAATGGCGATTTTAACTTTATTACACGTCCTAAGTGCAGGCAGGGTCAAATTTAAAAAGAGCTAAAATGGGCCGATAGAGCCAAAATGAGGATAAACAGTTCAATGTTTCAAATATGCATCAACAGATGGTGCATAAGAACAATTTTGGAAATGTATACATTTATTGATAAATTCTTATAGAAAACGAATTGAAAATGCAAAAAAAAATCAGAGAATGTATTTGAGATGTGAAATCATAAGCATTAAAAATTACGTCAATAATTTATTTTGTTTATGTTATTTGTGATCAGTCCAGGCGGTATGTTTATTGACTGCTGACCACAAGGTCCCGGGTCCGATTCCCGACAGATGTAGAGCAAAATTATTTATTTTTCTTATCAATAGTATTAGTCTTCAATATAACTAATGACTATAGTAGTCGATGCTCGGTACATCAAACAACAACAAAAAATTGTGTTCATTGTAATAAATACCACTAAAATGTTTTAGTCTACTTGTTGATCAACCATTTAACAAGACATCTACAATGTAATCTGAATATATTGCTGTGATTTCCTGTTTTTTGGTGTGATTCAACTTACTTTGCATGGAACTTCTTTCTTCTTTTTTAACTGCTTCGAACCTCTTACGAAAAACCCCCAAACACTCCACCACATTAAGTATGCATGTCATCAAGCCATGTCTGAGACACTGACTTTTTTCATATAGTTTCATTCGAAATTCGCATTGTTTCAGTAAATATTATTCGGGTGTGACATTGAACTGTTGTTGTTTGCCGCCAATATTGTGTCTCCCCATCGCGTCGGTCGCGTCGCTTGATTATCGTACAGTCATCGTCTGTCGAAAAAAAACACCTACTCACAAACACGTACAATCCGCCGATGAACCTGACGTGTCTGAAGAAATTTTATTTTTATCGCACTTCGTGCGGTTTACGCGCACGTGATTTAATTTACGCAAATGGTGGCTGGTGACAATTTACACTCACACTTACGTACATACGAGTACATCATACATATTCGAGGTATGAGCCTGAGTACTTCGAATATATTGCAGAAAAATAGAAGACTTAAGGGGTTGAGAGGTGCGGACGGGTGCAGTACATCGAGGAAGCGTGATTGATTTGGATGTTGTTGAAAGTACGCCACGCGCCTGAAAGCATACAATAAAACACCCCTTCTCGTCCAACATCAACATTTTCACGTGTCATGTCATGTGTGTATATTTCTTCTTTACAGTGCACGAAAGTGGCGGCCTGCTGGTGCTGGTGGCGGCGTGTTTGGTGCTAACGCTGGCGCTGGGGCTCGTCACGTGCGTATTGAGCCATTACCGCGGCGGTGGTGGCATCCTTGCCGATCCGCCTGACGTCGCGCAAACACCGACCACTGCACCCGTAAGTAGAGCTTTTTCTCCATCATCGTCTGAGCTTTTCTTCTCCTTTTTGCTTTTGGTTTTGTTACGATTCAAGGGTAGTTGTTTTTTCTTTCATTTTTCGCATGTCTGTGCAGTAAAAACGTTAATCCAGAGAGTTGATTTCTCAACTTACTAATATTCCTTCTTTTTGTAGCTTTTGATCCTTTAGACTTTTTAACAAAAGTAAATTTTATGTTTTGGAGCTTTTTATTTTTATTTGTTTTTGTTTTTTAAGCCATTAGCAGAGATTTGAACATTTTTGCGAAGTTTAAAGAGAGTCAAGTGTTGCTTGCGCTTGGTTAAGACGTTGTTAAATACTGTTGTTCAAAGTTTAATCAAGGGTCTGCAATCTTTTTGGCTGTGGGTCACAATATGAATAATAAAAGAAAGTTTGTATCACCGACGCGACGCCGGCGGCAGGGTTTATTTACATTTCCATCGAAAATAAGTTTTTTTTCTAATTCTGTTTACTATCGATTGAACAAGATCTCTTTCCTCTTTGATTATTAAAAGTTAACGAATTTTCGCATATTTTCTCCTTCAAAAACTTTATTAATAATGTGTCGCATCACATTAGTAAAGAGTTCTGTTTTAGTTAGTGAAACATCAAATATTTAGGGCAGCGTTTTCTCTTTTGAGACATTTTTTCAGATATTGCTTATATGTGCAAGGGGACACATTAGTGACCACGGAGGAGCAAGAATAGCGCCTCCTCCATGATGGCAAGTTAAATATACATTATGAACTTTAAAAAATGTAACGAATAAAACACGGCGCGGCGCCTCCACCAAATTAGTTTATTTTTTGCAATTGTCAATTTTTAAACCGATATAAACGTTTTTAAGAGAATATTTCTTGTAAAGGATCTTTTAATGCATTTATTGCGACATGGCGTGGCTTTTGCCTTTACAGTTTTTACCTGTTTCGTTTAAACGAATCGAAATTTCAGATGATTTTCGATGGAAAATGTGAAACTCTGCATTAATTATTGATAATTTTGATTAAGGCAAGAAATAGAACGTTATTTATAATTAGAACGATGTTTTAATCATTTCCGGTTAAAAGTTATTATCTATTTATAGCTATATAATCACTTATATTAATCTTCTCATCTTCAAAGTGCTTTGTAAAGTTTGAAGTTACGAAAGATTACAATTACTGATTGTATAGCCACAAATAGAATATGAAGATTGAAATATATCTTGCATAACATTCTCATGTTCTACTTATAAAATTAATATGTACTCATTTTCTTAATTTACAATAGAATAAACTAAATGAAGTCGCTCTTTTAGCAAATTTTCTCATTCTGTATATATGTTTATCATAATCGTCCTATATTTAAACATAGAAACTCCTTCGTTGTTTTTTCTTTATTATTAGTTTTTTATTAACCGTGAAATAAGGAATTTTTACAGTTACAGCGAAGGACGTGAAATGCAAATTTTACTACTCACTGGTAGTCACCAATAAGCGGTGATTTACAGCCAACAATTGTGTAGTACCAGCAATAAATTGACGCAATAAAAACCGAATTAAATGCAGGTAGCCCTCGATGCAAGCGAAATGGTAGGCACAAATGGTGCAATATGACGAATTCGCGTCCGTCCTCCACCGGTGCGCTCGGTGCACTCTGCGCGTCGACTGCAACTGCATGTTGGTGCACTTACGACCGCCCGATTCCGAACAAGGCTGTCTGAGTCGTTTGTGTAAATTGTTCTTGCGTGGTCAGACACAACAACCGTTTGCTGCGATACCCAATATCAGCAGCAGCACTTGCATAAAGTACGTGCGTTGTTGGTTGCTGCAGCTCGCTTCGGTTAGGTGCGCGACCTCAATGCATGGCATTATACCACAATATCATTTATTTGCGCCCTGTAATCGACGATGCATTTTGCAAGATGCGTTCGTTCGGTTCATGTCATATGTCAGTGGCGGCTCGTGCCCTACGAAAATTAACGAAACAATCTCGCTTAAACGGGACACATTGGGTCTAGTACCTTTTGTCCTGATTAAACGATGTCCTAATTATCCGGAATTTAGGAATTATTTGCCCCAGAAAGGATTTTGATTGACACACACACACACACACACACACACACACACACACACACACACACACACACACGCATGTTGTTAGTCTTGTTTAAAAATCATAATTGTTATATTAATTGCAATTTTTATTGAACCTCAAGATGAGCCACCACTGGTGTACTGTTTTTTTATTGTTGGCCTTATATGTCGCATATTTACGGTCGCACAGAGAATGTATTCGTACGCAGCAGGCCAGCAGGCTGTAGATTTCATAATGGAAATTTACCACGTTTTGCGAGTAGATTTCTCAGTTTTGCAATGTACCCCAGGGTTGCCCCAGAGGTAACCCTTATCAGCATTCATCGTTTAATATAATTACTAAAATGTTAATTTCGTTATATCTAGAATTTCTGAATACCCGAACTTTGTCAAAATGCGGTGTTCTCTTTTTGGAAACTGCAAACCAGTTTAGTTTCCCGGTTCGGTTTTTCAGATGTCAAGGAATTTTCATTTGAAATTAGTCGTTATTATAAATTTATTAAATATTATTTACTTTGTCATCACGTTTGCATCAAATGAAAGAAAAATGTTCTTCATAAAACTAACTTTATCCAACCAAATGGCGTAGTAGTATAGTCGATGACTACTGACCATGAGGTCCCGAGTTCGATTCTCGGTGGGGATGCATAGTAAAGTGAATTCTTCTTCTTATCAATAGAATTAGCCTCTAATATGACTAATCATATTGAAAAAGTATTGGTTATAGTTAATGATCGTAGGAATCGATGCTCGGTAAATCAAAATAAACTCCTAAATTTATCAACAATATTGTTGTTGTAGCTAATTGTAAGTAGAATACTTCTGAACATCGTACCCGCATCATTAGGCTGACAATTAACAAGCGACGGCGACAGGTAGATTCGCCCAATTCTCTTCATAATAGTTCGTATGCAAATAGATGAAATTAAACATGCCGGGCGTTGATTTTTAATATGCAAACTGCATAAAGTTATATTTTTTCAAAGTGTAAATTTTAGTCTTAATAGACAGAATAATCCCCTATTTTTGATTGTTACATTTTTAACTGTACTTACGCGTTAAGCAATTAATCTGGATACTTGTAAAAAACACCAAAGGCACTTCTAAATGTAATATATACGAAATTAATTGATAATCTTCTTGGTAACAGAAACAAAATGTTACTGAGTCATTTTGACAAAGTGAGTATGTTTTCGGATTACTAATGGCGTTATATTTAACTATTTGATGACTGATTGTTGATTGCAATGTGTGTAATTTTGAAAAAATTAATCGTAACATTTGAATGATAACGGTGGCATTTATCGATAAATTTGTGGGCAGTTGAGAAGATTTTGTTTATCGGGACTTTGCAACACAACCTTCAATAACAGGTCAACTCTGCTAACATCCGTTTCAGTTCAATCTAGTAGGTTTTAAATTAAAATGTTCTAATGCTGTTATCTGGTGACTGATTAGTGGAAGGGATTTTAAATTCAATTTAAGTATGTGCTGCACTTGGCAACACTGAGGCGAACATCCTGAACGAACCTGTGGAGTATCAATGTCCATAGTGAAGGAATGGATCAAGAAATGGTATCGTGTTAGACAGGAGACCGCCTGGAGGATCGAAGAAGACCCTAGGCCGGCGAAAGGGTTGTTTGGCGTGTCATACAACAGAACTCAAGAAATTATGAAGCTTGAAAAAAAAGATATGAGATTACTTGTTAGCGAACCGGCAGGTCATGTCGAGGTCTTGTAATAACTAGCCAATATTGGCAAAGCCGACCTCACAAGATGCAGGTTATGTACATCGGAGGTAGAGACGACCGAGCACTTACTTTGCACTTATGTGTCCCTAGCACCTGACTGCATTTATCTGCTAGGCAGTGGTGAGCAGCTATATCTCGCTGAATTCAAGGGGAAGTCGGTCAAACAGAGTCTAGCCTTTGCGAAGGCCTCTAACAACATCGTGCCCAAAATCACCATTTCCCCACTTGCATCGTTATATATTATTTTTATATGTATGTATCTAAAGGCTGCTTTGGTGAACTCTGTAAAGGGTGGAAATATTCATTTTGATGTAAGCGTGTGGCAAAATCATCAAGTGTTCTTCAAAATTCTTTGGAGCATGCTACTAATGAAACGCATTAACCCCCGTACTTTTGTCTAACGCATCCGAAGAAGAAGTTTCTACCCTTATATCGTTAGATTCTAGAAGTTACCATTTCTGTCGGAGAGACACGTTTTCTTTAATTACCGTTAGTATATCTCTTTCTGTACAATATCAATGGTATTTTAATGGAAACATCATATTATAGTCATGTCCTTCATGGTATATTGAAATATCAATTTTATATGAATATTTATGTAGTTTCAAAGAAAAAATATGGTTCTTGTTCTATAATCAAATTATCTACATGCGACGCTCAACACAAACATACAATTATAATCTCATCTTTTTTTTACTACTTGTTTAGGTATTTTAAAAAGACCTAATCCAATCTAACGACTCTATTGTCTGTAAACTATTGTTATTATTGTTGTTTCTTTTTTGAGCGTGGTTTCGTGTGGTAATATCAATTTGACTTTTCGTCGTTCGGAGGGGAAATGACGTGGAGACGGCTAGACAGTGTGCGACCTCGGAGCCGATGAGTTGCAGACGCCCAACTTCTGGCCAGCCACCCTTGGCGCTCTTGTTTTTGCACATTCCGTTCTTGTTTTTGCACACTCTACATACATCCAACCTTCGTCGAACATATACATATACGTTCTTAACAAAGCTTGTGAAATCCAGAAATTGCTTCGCACATCCCAAAACGTCGAGATTATCTTTCTGATGATTCTGCATTCTGAGATTGCGCTGAGACGTTCTACGGTGCAACTGGTAGCTGAGTCGGGTGTTGGATATCTCTCCCGAACAAAACAGGAACTCACCGTGTAAGCAGATTTGCGCTTTGCAATTTGCCGACGTGTGTCCAGACCCCCGACGGTGTCTGTTTACCAAATTGGAAAACGATATCTGCGATGTGTATCATTAGGTCAATGTCGTAAACATTTCGCGTTGTATGTATGCATGCGTATATGTATGCGCCTGTGCACACGCGGTGGCATTCGTGATTAATTTTGCGATTTAATTAAATCAGTGGTCATTATTGTACTTTGCGCCGTGGCCAAATATAATTAGCATGTCGTGACTGACTGGCCGGGTGGCGGGATGTCATGTTTCCGGGCTACTAATCGCGATTTAGTGTGAATCGCGCCGCTAAGTGTTGTAAATATTTATGATAAATAACGCGTTTTGCTTATCGCCCAGTTCACGTGTACTTTGGTTACATATTTTTACGGCGTGCTTATTGCTAGGTTATGAATTTATATGATGTTTTTTTAAGGAGTAACATGCGATCAGTCGTAATGGTAAAAAGCTCCTGATTCAATTTCGAACAGATTTTCGAACAGAGAAGACATTGCTGGCAAGGGCTAGGTTTGGCTCGGAGGAGAGAGGCAGGTGTTGTGGTGCCAACGTTGTCGAGAATCGGAGCCTTTTACTTGATATGAAATTGTTGCTTCGTGAAACACTTGGCAACACGACGAAGAATTGGGGTACTTAACGTGCGAGTTTTTTTTCGAATTACAAATTCTGGCCCAACCTAAGTCTACCAAGTTATGCCCAAGACTGAATATATTTTTTCAAAAACCAAAACAAGTTTACAAAATTTCTTCTGTATACAATTCTGCACATGGGGATGGGGAGATGAACTATCATTCGTGTGCATATGGCATCAACACATTAACTTGAAGAGTTTTATCTTGTGTACAAAAAATCACTATGGGAGATAGCTAAGTTAAATACATTTTCTCGAAAGCAAAGACTCATCTAAACAATACTACGATGCCATCAAATTCCTAACTTGTTGCCCTAATATTGAATATACAAAAACAGACATCTATTGAAAACAAAGATTACGAAAAAACAACAACTACCTTTAGCTCAGCTGTAAAAACACACGAATATGATAAACATTCAACCAAAATTCACACGATAATTAAAATTTCAAATCATTCGTATCACAAATTTACAGTAAATATGAAAAATGATCCCGCACACAACCCAGGATGGTCTGGATGGGGCAGGAATACACGAAATGTGTATTTTGTTTGGCAGGGGTGGATACCTGGGAGGTACCTTTTAGGAGCTTTAGGGGGAAACGCAGCGTAATTTAACTTGAGACATTACTGGAAATAAGCAGGGCCCACGTTTCTGAAAGTTTCGCTAAATTAAAGATATATCTAAGAGTTTGATGAAGCTGTTTATACATACAATGAAAACATCCCACTTCTGATGAAAGGGGCAAAACAGTTGATTCAAGATTTTAGCAACGTTCCTGCCACAAAGGCTCGACAAATCAATGGACCAATGTTTGGTCAAGGGCTGGTTACTACAGATCTGCGGAGAAATTCGAAGAGATATGTGCTGAATAATGAAGTATGAGCTGGAAAACGAGAACGTCTATTTTTTATTCAGACTAGGTCTTATTACTCTCACTACATTAAGTTAACTTTTTTCCGATCTGCAAAAAACTGCAATAACGGTGGACGACATTTCCCAACGTAATAAATAGACATTGAAGAACTGGAATGCAAAAACGTTAAAGTCTAAAAACCTAGACGTGAAATAGAAAGAAAAAATCGGCACTTTAAAGTAGATTCCGGCTAGACATAATAAACACGAATACAATTTAATTACATAAGATGTAAACAAAGCATCTCCAGAGTGATAATATTAGCGTTGCCTGAGTAAACATTGACCAGGGTTCTTATAACATCTCACGAGAATCTAAACAGTGTATAAACAGATATAATGTATTATATAAACTTGTAAAAATGGCATTAGTATGACTTAATTCATGTGGCGTCATCTGTAGGTATGGAAATGAATTAAAACAAATCAAAATAGTGGTGGGGATAGGTCTTGAACCTTTTATATTTAGTCTAAAATACTATGTTTTGCTGTTTATATATTTATATATTTGTTCAACGTCTATATATAGATGTTGTTATAGAAAACAATAATTAGAGCTGCATCCAAACATAAGAAGGATATAGGGAAGCGTAATAACAATAATAGTGCCGGCAGCTGATGGCGGCTAATAATCCTAATACAAAATGTAACCAATTTGAGGGCCCTAGCCTATAGGAGTGCAGGCAGGCAGGAACAGCAGGAACTCTATAATCCAGTGTTGAGTGCGTGTGCGCGCTTCAATCACGCTGACCTACATTCATAATTTTAATTTGTTGCGTGTTCTCGCCACGTTCCACCTTCGCATCCATCCGACGATGATTGACTAGTCCCCGGTAGCTCGGCAAGGCGACGCGCCTCACTCCAGACGGCTACCGACGACGAGATCAAAGCCGAAAATACATTCGGCACGCGGTGGCGCGTGGGATTATTTGCGCGAGGGTCTCGTGCTTTTCGGGTGGAGGGCGGGTGAGTCATACTGTCGGAGGCGGCGATGATGACTACGGTGGTAGTAGCTCCCTGCATCATTGACCGTTGTATAAAGTTAAGGAGTGTCCTTCCAGAGTTTGAAGAGGATAGAAATGGGAATATGGGAAATAAAATAAATAATAGATATGGAAATGAAATTAGTAAAATATAACATGTTTTGACTGAAGTTTTAGATTAGATTGGGTAGGTTAAAATTGGTTGAAGTTCAATAGTCGGAAATTTTTGAAAATGATGTAACTGATAAGTTTCCCTGAATATTTATAATTGCGTTTATTGGAACTAAAATAAAAGTTAAATAATTTGAATCAATATAACTAAAAAAGACAGGATAAAAAAAAGCAGATCAAATCAAGTCCAAAATTTTGGCAACTTGGTACCTTGGTCTTCCTAGATCACGTATTTTACTACAAAAAATAAAAGTAGATATTGAGCTCGGATTCTAGAACCATCCCCACCACTTATTGGAATGTATTGCTGCAAGCCTTGAGGATAGATGGCGCTGGACGGAATCAACTTACATAGAATTTACTACTCTTCTAGTAAAATCAGACCTGTAATTACTACGATTCAGATAAGTCTGAATAATCATATTCCATGTAACTTGGGGAATATTATTATTCATATTATATCATATTATTCATAGTTATTCCCTGAAAACTACTTTTTTCTCATTTCCTGTAAACTCTATTATAGTAATTCCCTGAGTGAGAACTCTTCTTTCTCATAACTTCATTTCAACATTGCATAAAGTATATTAGGAATATGTACATCCCAGAAATGAATAGGAATACTCCAGAACTACCTCGAAGAGTGCAGAGTTCAAAAATTTAAAGGTTCGTATCCCTGCAAATTTCTGTTCTGTATCATAAGGTCTGAAGAATCTACCACTATTTTAGTCAAATCCAACTTATTATATTCTTCTTAACATTAGGAAAAGCATTCTAGTATTCATTGCCTGTCATACCTCTGCGATCATTTCTCCTCATTACAGTAAGTCATTAGAAGACACAGTTCCGATAGCTATAGGGAAATGTCTATACAGAATCTGAAAAATTTGAAGAAGTTATGATTAACAATATATACACTCTGTTAGGATATACCCTTAGCCACCTCACACTCCATCCAACGTTCACTCTCGACGCGTCGCGACGCTCTCCGCCACGCGGCAGACAACCAGACGGCGGCTCATCTCACGTTTTCGCCCGGCTGTATATATGCGTTTTTTGTGCATCTCGCCTCTCTACCCGTCGATTCTCTCTTCACCCTCCATTATTGTGGAGTCGGTGACGCGCTTGACTCACCGCCACTGTCGCTATATTTTTTTCCTCTACTCTCGTACAATCATCGCTCAGCTCTCCCAATTCTACCCGGTAAAACGTAACGCACATCATTTGGAAGTCGTCTGCCCTGCCTCCAGTCTCCCAATCTGCGAATATCTCCGCCACGCCAACCGGCTTCACTCACTCGACTCTGATCGGGTGTTTATTCATTTTTTTGGCGGGATGTCGCCGTCGTCGACTTTGCCCGTTTAATTATTCCTTATTTCATCAGCAAACTGTGAACTGGGTGCCGCAAGGCAAGTGTGTAAATTACGGCGACATATTTGCCATCTTATCATCAATACCAGCAGTCGCGGCTGGCGGTGAGATAAGCGTTCACGCGCGTATGACGTGTTCCTATGTGTGCGTTTTGTTGTATAAGCAGGCACAGGTTTTATTATTTTGCGTACGTCCGCCGACGGCGCAGTAAAAAAAAAGCGCTAAATCTCAAGGCCGCCAGACAGACGGCGAAATGATGTCATCATTCTAGTTTACGGTTTTAGATCAATTATTCGCTTGCGATTGCGATATGCGTGTGCGCCAACGAGCAACGGCGTGTATTGTAATCTAAGCGCGTTTTTATTGCGTGGTTAGTGTACGAATGCAGGGGAAACCTGTGGTTTTAATTGTTGTATGATAACGGGATCGACGTTTATATACTTGTGAATTTAACTAATTTTCTATATTAGGGTTTACTGATAATTAATCACATTAAATATAAGGTAATCATGCCACATGTAGGCGTAGATATAGTGAACCTGTTCTAGATCCACCCCCACCATTTTTGAAAGTTTTTACTGTGATGTCGATAGACGACATTGTATTTACTTGGGCTTCAGACAATTCTTAAATATATAGAACACACTTACTGCCATAGGTTTTCTAAATTTTTGTAATTGTGCCACTAATTTTACGCCTCCCCTCTTCCTGTTTATATCTCGCCCACCCTTTTTCAACCTACTTTGGTGATTATGTCACAACATGTCAAACAACGAAAAATATCACAAGGGGACCTTAAGAGGACCCTATGTAAAGGGGGATTCTCTTCTCCTTAGTCAGTAATGTCGCAAAGGGATTCCCTGTATTCAGTAATGACCCAAGTTTGGAAAATATACCCATATTTTAGTTCTAATGTAATTTTGTGATAAATACCAATAACTATCTCAAAGGGGGACCCACCATAACCAATAATGTCCAAAGTTTATAGTTTGGTCTGTAAAATAAAAGCTATTTTCATGATAATGTATTATGTCTTTTGACATGACATTACATTCATGTCAAAAGACATAACAACGCGAAATTTGGAAAATCAAAGCTATTTTCATGTTGAGAGATATCACAACACAAACTCAAGGGGGACCCTTTTGTAAAGTGCCAAGGAGGACCGTTGTATTCATTAAACAAGCAGGTTCGGAAAATAAAAGCTATTTTCGTGATAATGTAAAATCGTATCCAATCGCAACAATAGTTTCAAAACGGGATCGTCTTGTAATGTTTCAAGGGGGACGGGAATGTAGCAAGTTCGGAAAATAAAAATTATTTCATTGTTAATATCGAGCCTAACCGCCATAATTATCAGAAGATGGAGGGACCTGCAATGTCCCAAGGGAGACTCACCGTATTCAGTAATGTCCCAAATTTTAAAAATTAAACTCTTGTTTCGTGATAATGCAAAGTCAAATCGGGGGCTCCTATGTAGTGCCATAATGGAGACCAAAACATTCAGTAATGCAACAATTATCTCATGGGGGACCCTCCGTGTACTTTCCCTATATTTTCGTGATTATGTAAAATCACGCCAAATCGCGATAAACCCTAGTTTGGATCATGAACCGCTATTTTCGAAATTATGTGAAATTATGTAAATTTTGCAAATCGCAAAACTCAAGTGGGGGCTTCCCCCGTATAAAATCCGAAGGGGGGACCTCTCTTATTCATTTCTGCGCCAAGTTTGGATAAAAAAACGCTATTTTCATGATAATGTAAAGTCGTGAAAAATGAAAACTATTCCCTTGAAATTTAGCGGGAATCCGCATTTCTATGAAATGTACCGAATTTGGAAAATGAAACGCCATTTTCTTAATAATGTAATTTCATGTCAAATCGCAATTCTTTCAAGGGGAAACCACCTATAATGTCCCAAGGGGCTCCAGTGTTCTGTAATGTACCAAATTTGGAAAATAAAACGGTATTTTCGTGATTATGTGAAGACGTGTCAAATCGCAATTGATTCAAGGAGGACCCCCTTACCATGCCTCAAAGGGGATCCTCCCTACCGAAATGTTCCAAATTCCGAAAATAAAACACTATTTTCAAATCGTAAGAAATAATCCGGTACAAGATCCCAAAGGACCCTCTGTTCATTCATAAATGCCATAAGGTTAAAAAACGCTAGTGAAAAGCTCCTACTGTGAACCATAGGAAAAAATCGTAATTATAAAATGAACTTATTGTTAATTAAATATCGCCTGTCATTGATTGTACGAAGAAGTTTGAAATGCACGATCACGACATCGACACACGACAGACCGTAATTAATCATTCATGCGCCTTATTTCAAGCTTATTACAAGCCAATCGCGCAGACGAGACACAAATGCATGCTGACCATTCGGCCTCCGCGCTTTGTTGTCCGTCCCGGCCCGTCTGCGACAATAAAATATGCCGGCGCGTTATCGCAACGCGGGGCGATAATACACGGCCCGCCTGCCCGGCCCGGCGCACGTCTATCTAAATATAATTATGACTTCCTTATTATTTATATCTTTGCACTGTGCGACTAATTGCGCGCCTTTATTATGCGAAATGCATGGCTTGGTTGTTGCGAGAGCGGCGGACAAAGGAATCGCGATGTGTTCGAGAGTGCGCGGTGCAGTTGCAACTTGTTGTGCGATGCACACGCGCACTTACACATGCTTAGGGTGAACGTATACATGCGCATATGGGCGAGACACATGTAGAGTGAATGCGAATGCGAATTTTGGCAGCGCGCGTGAAAAACACGCGACAGTCTGTCTGACCGTCTGCGAATGCAACCTGTCGTTAATCGTGGGTGGGAGGTGTTGGATTTGTTCAACGCTGCTATCGGGTATATTTTCACAATTTACAACATGCACACGCACAATTAAATGGAGAATGTTTTGACTACGTTTTCCTAGTGAAATGTATATTGTAATTTAATGTAAAAACTTTTGTTAGTGTTATATTTTATAAGATTTGGAATAGTCATTACAATAGTTCCTTTTTGGAATTTATGAGAACTTGAATGTGATTATATTTTGGATGTTAATGATTACTTAATATTCTTTACGGTATATTCACCGATGCATTTTGGTATCGAAAGTTTCGAAACATTAAAGTATCTTTACCAAAGTATCGAAGTACGTATCGACGGTATTGAAAATATCACTACATTTAACAGTTTTCATATTAATTCAATATACCAGGGATGAGCAACCTTCGGCTCGTGGGCTACTAATGATCTGAACGGGGATTCCACTGTGTGCCATATGTTAAATGTTAGATTGTGTGGGGCCCGCCAATAAGATTTGAACATATTATTGGCCCGCGGACGAAAAAATTTGCTCAGCCCTAGCTTAAACGTAGCTTAAACTTCTATGCGCACGCTTGACTTGGGAGTAAACTCGTGAATGCGAGCCAAAGTTAGGTGGCTCATAACACAGTAACAATCAGTTTTTAACATTTCTACTTTTTTAATGAGAGCATCCTTTCAACTTGAATGATAGCATATTTTTTTTTATTTTTGTTCCTTTTGATTTGTCCCTTTGAAGGTTCAATTTCAATGGCGATTGCTTAGCGCATGTGCGGTTACATGCGTGGGTACCGATACTTTTTAAGGCATGATGTACTAGTAGCATCTGTCGATCTGTTAATCCAAGTTTTAATTATTGATATAGTGTTACTAATAATTAGAAAGCTAGGCAAAATTACAAGAGCAATACACTATTTAAAGACGATTGTGTGGGTATGGTTTGTAGGGATTTCATGTGATATTTCATGTTTGCAACAATGTCGAAATATAAAACTGTTACAACGAGTGAATGCAATTCTGACAGCCGTTTTTCAATATACACAATTTTGACGTATATGAACAAAATATTACAATACACCGGAAAAAGCTAGATTGGTTTATAAAAGAACAATTGCTTTGTGTGAGGTTCATTGATATCAGATTTTTTTACAATTATCGAACATCGATTATTGTGAGCCATTAGCTTTATTCAATTCTGTTTTCAATTAGTCATATAAGAAACTAATAACTATTGATCAGGAAAATATCAAGATTTGAATCCGGTATGTGTTGGATAGTTGTCGAGATGCCTAATTATGATAAGGCAAATATTTTAACACTTTGAGACTTTTTGTTTTTAGTTTTCATTAACGGGCATACCTCCAATGAAACATATTAAGGTACACTCGGCCTAAGGGGCCGTTTACAATTCCGACATTGTTTTTGAATATATTAACGATTGGGGCCTAGAAATCGCAAGAATTATTTGCGTTCATTTCATTTTAATAAATGAAAAGAAACTCACATGAGGAAACGATTAAATTGAACATACCAGTTGATTATTTTTATTCTCAACCCGTTTTCTTCATCAATAATTTGCCTCATAACAATAATATTATTAACAACCATTTTAATTCGAACGTATTCCTTTGGAATTACAACGTTAAAATCATTTTGTCTTTGTTTCTCAATTCAAGTTGATTGATGTTGTAGGTAAAACAGTAAAGTGATTGACCATATTTTAATAGATTTTATTTTTAATAGATTAATTAATTTAATAGACCAAATACATGTCATCTTGAGAGATGATAGAGTCAAGAGTTTTTAAATTCGTCTTTGGAAGGATTCCTGCTAGTTTTGTGGAGTTGTTCCGCCACAATAAAAGAGAGATAACGTGGATGAATTACTCACTTAAACACTCGCTGGTGACGACGGACTCGCAGGTTGTGACGGACTTCGGTTACTGACTCCGGTGACGGCTGAAGACGGACTGGCTGCTGAAAATGGACTCGCTGGTGACGACGGACTCGCAGGTGTTGGACTGATAATTGTGGGGAATTGGTTGTCTATTTATATCTCCAGGAGGTCATTAAAGATCAAGGTGATGACGACCATTTCTTTGTTCGTCACCGCGGAAACGCGAGAGTTACGTTCTCGCGGTGAGGATTTCCACGCCTCAGCGCTCGGGATGTTTATGGTATTTGTTCATTCTTCATGCAGGAATCGAGTCTAGTGACTGCCACAGTTTCTTATCAGTGGTAGAAACGGTGCTGGGGCCAGCAAGATTTAATTGTCAAAGACCAAGTAACGCGTGGCAGCGAAAAGTGTCATACTGATATAGTGTTGATTTTGTTTTCATGGCGAGCACGCCTTGTCTAACACCTATTAACGTACCTCCTTTTAAATACATTGGTCAGACATAGATAGATAAAAGTCTCGCCACGCTACATTTTTAGTGTGAACATCGCCTTAGCTATGTGCAAATCGAGATAAAGGTTTCTTGATGGGAGTTATGAAGTTGTTGATGGAATAAACTAAATAACTGATTGTTAGTGCTGGACTGATTGTATATGTTATTGCTGATCTGCAAAGTGCTGCGTCTCTGCACAAAGTTGATTTAGCGTCAATGAGGCGACGACTCAGCATTTTTGGACCCCGTCTGTGTCTCGCCTATAGATGTTTGATAATTTCTTGATTGCTTATGATTGTTTACTGTCGCCTATTTATGTTTGTATAAAGATTAGTGATTCATTAATATGACGAGTATCCGCCACAATTTTTTCCACTTACAATTAGAAACGCTCCACTTGACTAAACTTAACGTTGAAGTAACTCAAGTTAAAAACTCTTGCCCAATTTGTCTATGAAATTTGGTCCAAATATATTTTCATAAACTAAAGCTAATAGAACTAAGCTAATAGAATTCACACGGTAGTTCAAACATCGAGGAATATCACAAATGCAATGGAAAAATAAACAGGCGCACAAAAATTTCTAAATTAATTGCTATGAAAATAAGCTATACAGAAAACACATTGGCTGAATAATTTCTACATAAACTTGTATTGCTTATCAGTGCGGCTTTAATAAGTAAGTGTGAGTGCGTGAGTGTGAACGTCTGTAAAAATCGGTGACCTGAATGAATGTTATCACGAAACGTCTCGGAATTGAAACAATCCGAGAAAATGTCGCATTTCGTCTAACTATTTCGCCGCGACACGCTGTAATCAGCATTGCGCTGTGGCTGCGACGTGTGTACCTTATCAGTCATTCCGGGGGCGTTGAGTAACGACAGGCATTGGATTGCGATATTGTTTGGTAATCGCATGTATTAACCTGCGCGTATGCAAACACGTCCCTGCTTGTCGCAATCTGCCGACGACGACGCCGACGAGGAGTTTGTTGCGCCCGCGATGTTTTGCGAAAGTCGGCTGTAAAAAAATAAAAAGCAAGGAAAGCATACGGCATGGGAAAAAATAACAGGAGGCAAAGAAAATGTATTGTGAAGTGGCAATGTTTTCGCGATGCCAGCGATGATGAATTCGGTGTTTGTGTCCTGCACCGGCACAATCGCCGTAGGTTGTGTTTGTGTGTCTGGCTGCATGCTACTCCTGCTGCTGCTGCTGCATCAGGTCTTTTTTTCGTCGCAGCGCAGCGTGTGTTTGTGCGACGCGTCTGGCTGCCTGCTGCTGTTCAGTGTGAATGTGTGCGTTATCAAAATGGTCGGGCGGCGGGTGTGTGCGCGAGCGCGTTGGCTGGTCATGGCATGGGCTGCAGGAGGGGTCGGTGGAGGCGGGCGGTGATAGTCTGTCTAGACAGGACAGCTCACGTTTTGCGGCTGGCTACAACACGGTTACGGCAGCGAGGAGCGAGAATATGCTCGCGTCCTTGTCGGTCGTACACGCGCTTCAATGCGACTGTGGTTTCTCTACTAACGGCAGGCTATTTGAAAATGTAAAGCTGTGATTACACTATTGCATCTAGCTTTATGCTTTTCGAATTTTGGGATATTTCACAAATTGATTTATGAGAAAAAAAAAGAATCTTTAAGCTAAATGATTTTCTGTGATCGACAATGTTAACGTTATTAGACCCAACTTTAGCAATCTATAATATCGCACCTAAGTAATTAATCGAAAGCAATTTTTCTGATAGTGATTGAAAATTGACTTCTGAAGCAATTGGTGTAAGATTTGTGAATATAGGAATATAGCGAATATAAATAAAAATGCAATGTTTGGCACAAGTAATTTCAAACCATTTTTCTGACTGCGAAAAGTCGCCGTTATTATATTCAACTTTGATCAGTTATAATGTCGCTTCTCAGTAACTTTGTTTTTGTTTCATTTTAGCGAGCATCGACTCCTATGGTCATTAGCTCTATTCAATTCTTTTTCAATGTAATTAGTCATATTAGAAGCTAACACTATTGATAAGAAGAGGAATTCACTTTAATATGCATCTCCACCGGGAATCGAACCGGGGACCTCATGGATAGCTGTCATCGCCCATACTGCGCTACTTGGCTGGTTCAGTAACTAAACAAAAAAGTGTCCCAAAAAAATTGTAAAATTTAATGGTGCATAATTTATTATAATAATAGAATTACGGGAAATATGAAATTAATTGGCAACTTTAAAACTGGTCCTTTTTTAGAACACTCGATTTTTTGCACTTTCTTAATTATTACACTATTTTTTCGGTTTCATATGATATATCAAACTAAATTTAATGGAAAATGAATTACTGCATGAATGAGATTTTTACGATTTGAATATTAGAAATTAAAACAAAATTCGAATTGCACATTTCAGTTTCACCATATTTGCCCGCCGTGTGTTTCTGAGAATTAAATATAAATGAAATAAGTTTGAACGTGGGCAGAAATATTTACAATTGGTGCAAATGACTAATCCAGGGGATTCCCATTTTTATGCAGTTGTGCCCTCTTTTTTGCGACCCATGCTTAATATATTTATTCTAACCTATTACTATTTGTAATAATGTCACGACGTTATGTTTGTTTAATAATATTTAAAGGGACATCCCTTAATTTTTATCCTTTAATATAATTTGACTAATCTGCGCATTTCATACATTCGAAACTGCGTCTTGAACTATAGATAAAAATCAAACAAAGATAGAAATTTTCGTGGGGGTTTCTGGGGGATAGTGCCAAGTGAACATTGATTTGAATTATTTTGATTCTTATTTATTGTTGGATAACTGGAAAGATCCACATCAAGTTATATAGTATTGCAGGAAACAGGGAGACGGTCAATAAGATGGGAAAGTATCTGTAGAGTTGCAAGATATGAGGAATGTGTGATGATAGAATGGTTAAATATGTCTGGTAATTAGGTGCAAGAAGGTCGGCGAGTGCTTGGGCTAGGAAAAGGCGTATGAAGCGGTAGGATTATCAGAGGTAGGTATGTTGCTGATAAGGAATGAGTTAAGCATGAAAGTCGGAACGATAGGTGGGGAGGTGGAGGAGCAGAAGCGGCAGAATAATATCGAAAGAAGCACATATAATCCACTATACCAAGCAGTGCAGACAATCGGGATGAGATTCAGATATATTCGCGATAGAGAGCTGAATGTGGCGGATAAAAGACTGATAGCTAGAGCAAGGTGTGTATGGTTGTCTACTATTTATTGTTTTTTCTAGTTCTATTAAACCAGACAAATACCATTTGAAAATATGTATTTTGCTTAATTTTGGTAGTCACTAATAGTTTTGTCTGAAACTACATTCTCTCTCTCATTGTGTATGGCTTATACGCACGGCTTGGAGATATATTTTTATTATTATTCAACAACCTTTTTCTACCACATAGTGGGGGAATAGTAACATTTACCCGGCCCAATCCGGTCTCGCTACTGATGGTACTTGCTCTGAAGTACCAGAGCAGGGGTTGTTGTTGAGTGGAGAGACCAAGTGGTCACCCACCCAACGCCTAGCTACGTCCGACGTTGCTTAACTGCAGTGATCTCCACGAGCACCGAGCTCCACAACGCCGCCGCTTGGCTTGGAGATATAATAATTTTAAAAATACTTTCGTAGAGATAAAAAGAATTAAGTGTTATTATAAAATTCTACTGATTTGATTTCTATGAATTATCAATTCCTAGAATCCCCTCCTGTTATCCAGCAGTTCGTTTCAGAAATTATAATATACGTCTTCTGAATTAACAATGTACACTATCGAAATGTAATTGGCATTCCGATCTCCTTTGGGGTATTGTAACAATGCACTCTAAATATTTGTAAATAATCCATGTTTAATTAATATTCTTCTATTATTCCCCTTGAGCTTATTGTTAGTTTAGAATATTTTCGCGGGCCGCACAAATATATATGTTTAATCAGTATTTCCATAATTTCATTAATTAGTAAATACTGTGGATTCTTTAAGACAGAAACAAGAGGCTCCTATGGTATAAGACATTTGATACAAACGTTTTGAAATGAAGATTACATTTCAGACATTATTTGACTTTGGATAAATTGCCACTCGTGTGGATCAAACATTTTTACGTTAAAATTTCGCAATACGCTCAAAATTCAGAATGTCTATACTAAATAGAATGAGTATAGTTTGAGTCCTTTAATACACATAAATAACTTTGTGGGATTTTATTGTATCAGAATATATGTAACAAAAGATATAAAAATGAAGGAGATTAGCGTGGAGATCTTGGGAGGCAGCAGGCGGAGGTGAATGGCTGGCGCTGGTCGTCGGGGCAGGTAGTGGATAACGTCGGAATCGTAGATGACGAAGGCCGGTGGCGACTGCTGGCGTCATGTGAGGACTCCCTGGTGACGGCAGCTGGTGTTGCGCTCGCTGTTGGTCGAACTGACTCGGACTGACTATGAATGTAGAATCGTTGATGGAGATGGCCTCCAGGTGAAGACGGCTGGCTGCAGAAGATGGTGTCGCAGGAGATGATGGCTTGCCGATGCCGGAGTCTTGGATTGACTGACTTTTGCTGACGAATTGTCGACTACATACACCGGTGGAAGTGCTGACGCGACCATTTTTGTTTGCTGCCGATCACGTACGTCGCGATCGCGCTGTATCGATTTTGACGCTCGAATCGATTAAGACCTCGGCGGATGCTGATTAAGGTTTGTCGATGCGGATGGTGATTAAGGTTTGTTGATGTTTATTCTTGATTGTGCGGCAATTAAATATTTCTCCTCGAGAAATGATATTGAAGGCAAATGATTTCGCATTACGTTTGTTGGCTTATTATTATTTATGGCAATAGTAGTCATTTTGTATTTTTTGGGTGTACTTTTACTCAAGATTTCGGTTTTTGGCAGCTATCGATTATACCTTCTTAAAGAAGTACTTAATATTCGAATTATTGATTTATGTCGCGGTTTTGAACCGAAATTGGCCATTGTGAGCCGGTAGTCTGACGAACGCCTTGGGCATTCGTCTAAGTATATTCGTCAGACAAGGATTGTCATAAAAACATGAAGCGGAAGACGGCAGTGTGACAGCCGAACAAAAATTAAGAAAACCTTCAAAGGGTTAAATTAGAAAGAACAAAAATATTTAAAAAAACGCCTATCTCTCAAGTTGAAACAATATAAACAGAAAAAAGGAACAAAAGTTCAAATAGGATTGGTAGTGTTTGAAGTATATGTTCTAATATCGCTTTTCCGTTTCTTGTCCCAGATGGTTAGTCCGCTTATTGTTCTTAGAGCGTGCATCCTGTTGTTC
>WSZQ02043931.1:20052-31060 GCA_019419845.2 Weissflogia rhopalogaster
TCGAAAATAGAAAAATAGAAAAGTAGACAATAAATATTCGAAATGAAAAGAAAATAAATATCTGCAATGTAGACCAAAACCAAACAATCATAAACTGCTTTTTATGCCGACATGCAACTATTTATCATAATCACACATTTACGCATTTATTTTCATTACAATCTCTGACATAATATTCGAAAACTTTACGTTTTAGCGTCGCCTTCGCCTTGGCGAAAACATTTAAATGCCTTTCGGAATAGAATTAAATTGTGCGCGCGGTTTTTGTCTCGGCGGCAGATGAATCGCAAACGCCGCCGCGGTGGAATGTTTCAAGCGGGTTTTAGGGCAAACATTATGACATCCGGAAAGAAGCGCTGTCGCAGTCGTTGGCGATAAGAGGGGCACGAGCCAAAGCCCAGCACCCGCAACACGCTCAAGACGAGTTGGTAAGGATGAGACAGACATGTTGCATCCGTTCTGCTGCAGTGCAGTGCACGCCCCCGCACCCCCTCGTGCCGCCGCCACGCAATGCCAGCAAAAACGCCAAGATAATGCAATTCATTATGTTTGAATGCAAGCGTATTTCCACAATTTCCAGGCCGAGATTACAGGCGAGGAGCAAAAAGCCAAGCTGTACGCGGCACAACAGACTGGGAAAGAGATGGGAAAATGTGTGGCAAAACAGTTACAACTTACGACAAACAAAACTCATAAAGACAAAGGTGAATACCGGAAGGTTTTTGGAAGGCTAATAACGACGTGAAAACATATGAAAAATTGGAGTTAAAGTGTTATCGAACGAAAAACATGGTTAGATTGTTAATTAATTAATTAAAACATAGGAATACATTTGATAGAGTATTGTAAATGCGCGGTGCGACTTTATGAAATTATTTCCACGCGAGTTGTAAGTTCGCGGAGCTTCACTTAAATTGATTCAGGTATTGTAATATTATCAATTCGTTTTTCTGGTATCAATACATTGCCTCGTTTAATTGTAACCAGAATCTTTATGTGATTTGTTACCTCTTGGGTAAACGGCTTGTAATTAGACGAATTCAACTCTGTGTGATAAGGTATTTTAATTTGATTGATTTGAAGATATTTGTTCTTATAGTCAATAATAGCACCTAACTTATTTAAAATATCAGAACCTATCAACCCGTCAAATCGATCAGGCCAATTAAAAACTAGAAACTTAAAACTATCTGTAATGCCATATTCTTTGAACAATGGATATTCTACATCACGGTTATCATCAATAATATTATTTAAGCTTTTTATTTTAAACGACTTATTAAAAATTAGAGATTTGAAATACTTTGATGCCGGTCCTGCGCTTAAAACTTATGCTAGAAAATTCAGTCTTCAGGGAATAAACACTTAGATTTCCGGCGTAAATATACAACATTTTCTATTCATTTCAATAGTAGAACCCAGGTAATTTAATCTAACGGTGCTGAATGACTAAAATGTTCAAAATATTACAAATTTGAGCCTAAAAATACAAAAACAAAACTTGTTTATACTAGTAAATTCAGTTTTAAGGAGCCAAACACTCAATTTCCGGCGTAAATGTACAACAGTTTCTGTTAATTTCAATAGTAGAACCCAGGTAATTTAATATAACGGTGCTGAAGAACTAAAATGTTCAAAATATTAAAAATTTGAGCCTAAAAATTCAAAAACAAAACTTGTTTACACTAGTAAATTCAGTGTTAAGGGGACAAACACTCAATTTCCGACGTAAATATACAACATTTTCTATTCATTTCAATACTGGAACCCAGGTAATATAATCTAACAGTGCTGAATGAATAAAACGTTCAAAATATTCAAAATTTGGGCCTAAAAAGCCATAAACAAAACTTGTTTATTGATATTAATGTAGAAATAAGAAGATAAAACCCATTGTTTTGGCGTAAATAATCAATATTTTTGTAGTAATTTTAATATAGGAACCTAGATAATTTAATATTCCACGTGGTCAGTGAATAAAAATATTAAAAAAAGCGAAAGTTGGGCCCAAAATGAAAAAAACAAAACTTGTTAATACTTGTCAATTACAGTGTTCAGAGAGAAAAAAAATTCCATTTCCGGCAGAAATTATCAACATTTTTTATTAAACTTAGTAGTGGAACATAGAAAATTCAGTGTTACTAGGGTTCATTGAATAAAAATATCAAAAAATCAAATTTAGGCCTTAAACAGACAAAAACAAATCTCCAACAATCGGCACAACTTAGAAAATCAGCAAATAAATTGACAATAGACCACAATAAACAATTCATTCGTGTTTTCAACACAACAATTTTCGAACAAACAGGAAAACTTTGCAACTTCCATTTCGTTATGCATCGTATATCGTATGGTTGTATGCATAGATTCATCTCCACTGGGACAATTAGTTATATATGTTATTCCATACACGTTCATGTCTGCGTACATATACGATAGTTAACACATCTCCCTGTATACCACCTTCACGCTTTGGTAACTTTGCCCCCGACGTTCCTACGCCGCGCCACAACGGAATCACTGTGGGATTCACAAGTTTATGTTTCAAACCGCGATTTTCCGCCAGCGAGTTTAGTTTGCCAACTTTGCGCCGCACAATACCGACGCCAAACTCAACCCAACGGAAAATATCAACGCGAATATGTTTATTATGCGATCGTTACTGATGGAAGGCATTAATTTCGAAAATATTGTATTCAGCTTTAACTGCATAGCATGCTATAATTAATCATATATTAAAAACCAAGAAAATGTTGCAAAAATTAGAAAGAGCATGGTTTTGAAGGCTTAATTTTGAAATTTTACACGTTTTTAATTATTGGGGCCATGGAAAATTAAATTAACTCTGCACCAGCATTGAAATTATTAGAAAATATTAATTATTTTCCACGCAAATTGAGTTTTTGTGTTCTTAAAACTGGATGTACAAATTTAAACGAGTTTTGTTTTGTTGTTGTTCGGGCATAATTTCGAAAAATTTCAAATTTTTACTCAATAAACATCGAATTTAATAAATTATCTATAATTTAACGTTTATATTGATTGATAATGTTTATTAATAACTTCTTAAATTGTGTTTTAGTCGTCTAAACACTGCATACACCACAGTAAACAAGTTTTGTTTTTGCTTTTTTCAAGCCAAATTTTGAATTTTTTTAAAATTTTTACTGAATGAACACGTAGTATATTAAATTAATAATACTCCAACGTTAAAATTAATTGATAATGTTTATTAATAACTTCGTAAATTGAGTTTTAGTTCTCCAAACTCTATACACACAACGACAAACAAATTTTCTTTTTGCATTTTTAGGGCGAAATTTTGAAAATTTTAATATTTTTACTCAATGAGCACGTAGTGTATTAAATTAACTATACGCCAATGTTAAAATTAATTGATAATGTTCATTAATAACTTCGTAAATTGAGTTTTAGTCGTCTAAACACTGCATACACCACGGTAAACAAGTTTTGTTTTTGCATTTTTAGAGCCAAATTTTGAAAATTTTCAAATTTTTACTCAATGAACACGTAGTATATTAAATTAACTATACGCCAATGTTAAAATTAATTGATAATGTTCATTAATAACTTCGTAAATTAAGTTTTAGTCGTCCAAAGTCAACATACACAACGATAAACAAATTTTGTTTTTACGTTTTTAGAGACCAATTTTGAAAATTCTCAAATTTTTATTCAATGCGCACCTAGTAAATTAAATTATCCATACCCCAATATTAAAATTAATAGCAAATATCAATAACTAACGCCGTAAATGACGTTTTTCTCTCCCCATTCCCATAAATGCAACACTATGCAACCCAAAAAACACGCTTAAACTATGCAAACGCTAGCGAAATTCTCCACTGTCAATTTCATCCCAACGAACCTCAATAATAATGCATATACCCAGTGGAACCAACCAAACACCGGAGAGTTAATTAATATCGGCTCATATCTATTCAAGACCTAATTAATTTATGACGTATGTAAAATTGCACGCTAATAAATGTTCGATGAATTGATTATAATTTCCACGCGTTTGCATTATTTACGGCCACACCGGCAAGGGTGGCATAGCGACATTTCATTCGTTATACATATATTTTTTTTAGCCTGCACACCGTCTAGTTGATAGCCATCTGTGCACGCAATTATTTATATTATTATTTATGTCTCATTGCGATTCGCCCAATCAAATTATGCTCGGCAGGTTTGCATAAATATACTCGTACTATGCGCGGCTTCTAATTGGTTTAATATATCATATATTCTGCTCGATGCGATATTTTACACTCGAATAATAATAAAATTATTAATTGTGGTCGTTGTCGGTGTTTATGATAAATAATAGATAAACAATTTGGCGAAGAACAAAACTTTATTGAATACTTGTTCTTGGTAAGGTTGCTATCATTCGTTATTGTTTTAACAATTTTTTATGAGTTATTAGTAATTAATTGAAAAATTAATTATGGGAAAAAAAAACAACGAAAATTTGTCAAGGTCAAACCACTCTAATTTTTTACACGAATTTTTCTTTGGTGTAAAAAAAATAAATAAAATGTAAAATTCCTTACAAAAGTACTTAAATATTATGACTTATAAAAACAACGTTTTTCTCATTCTAACAACTGTGAAAATTAAGAAAACGCATGTGTTTAGGCAATAAAATAAAGTGGAATTGAAAGTAAACAAAAAAAGTAAATGCCTTGGTAAAAGAAAAGGAAAAAGTTTGTAGAATTTTCCACTCGTGATTCATTTGTTTTGTTGCATTGCGTTTGCGTGTGCTGACGCCACCGTCCCGCCGCATACTTGGAACAAGATGAAAGATTAAAAGATCGCAGAGGGGGATAAAAGGCACCGACATGTTTTTTCATACCAGCCAATTTAAACAGAGCGGCGCGCCGCCGTGCTGGGGAAGTCGCAACAGTTGTGCTCAGACTTGTGGATTTCCCCGAGTGAGTTTTCTCACTTGTGCACTTGGTGCACCAAGTTTCCTGTGAAAATATTTGAAAAACGAGGCGGTTTTACGTAAACTCGCGTCGATTTATAAGATGACCAACTGTTTCTTTTTAGATTTTTTTTTAAATTTTTAGTTTAGTTGGTTTTATTTTTTTGAAGAAAAATATTAAAAATTGAATAAAACTATATAAAATTTGACAAAATCAAAAAAAAGGGAATAAAATTGATGAAAAATTTAATAAATATTAAGTGTTTTATATTAAAAATGGTAAAATATAGGGAAATGAGGGTGTGATGTGTTTGGGAAGGTTCTAGAACCACCCCCACCACTTTTATAGGCGGGAATACTATTCATAAGTAACTGAATTAGGGAGAATGAGAAGAAGAAGGAAGGGAATAATAGCAGTTGGGGTGAGACAATGAGGGGTGTGTTTAGTAGGGTGATTTGTTCGCCCCCACTTTAATTTTTAGTTTAATTGGTTAAGTTTTATTACTTATGAATTTGAAAAAAATAAATGAATAAAAGTGAAAATTGTAAGATATATTGTGTCCTATATTGATAATATGGAAATAGGCGATAAGTGAAAGTGTAGTGTGTTTGGGAAAGTTCTAAGACCATCCCCTCCACTTTTAGAAGTGATAACTCTATTTACAAACGACTGAATTACAGAGAATGAAACGAAGATGAAAGGAACTACTCCACTCCTTCCCACTTTTGCAATTTATAACCCCAACATATTTTCTTCTATTCCTCCTCTTCTTATTCTCCCTATTCTGTGAACGAACAATGAAGTCTTTGAAAAAGTGGTAGGGGTAGTCTTAGAACCTTCCTAAATACACTACAGAGTAATTTCTTTTGTATCCTATTGAATTTCGTAGTTTTACAGAATGTTTTAACTTTTACTACTAAATTATTATTATTTGTATTCGGTCCGGAGACCTGACCATCGACCTTCACTGGTCTTTCAGCCTGAATACAAATGTTTATTGTGTTTGTACATATTTACAAGTTATTGAGATTTCTCTTTTTTTGTATTTTTTGAAGTTGTTGTTATTATTGTGATATTGTACCTTCTTGTTGTGTTTAAGTTGAGTTGTGACTCTTTGTTGTCGGTGTGGATTAATATTGTGATTTTAAGAGTGTGTGAATTTGTAAGGTGAATTATTAAAGTGATTTTAGTGTGAATTTATTTAATAATAAATTTACACTAGTGGGATGCCCATCCCGGGGGGACTCGAACCCTGTTCGACTGCGTGGTAGACCGAAACCTTACCAACTGAGCTGCCAAGGTGGGCACTACTAAATTATTTTTTGTTTTTTTTTTCGAAATTACACGACAATTTTCTTCAAGAAAAGGTTGATTCTTAAAAGAAACATCAACAATGACTAATGTATTAATAATTTTCCCAAATTTCAAGCTTCAAGTAAAGCAAGTAAAATTATATCCAAATTAACCAAAGCGATTTACAAGCGGACAAAAGTTGTTTATCCCGAGACTTAAATGACTGTCGAAGGTGACAGAACGCCGCGTCCCCTCCTGCTCCCCAACCCCCATGGTACGAACTCAATTTCCGCACAATTAATAATCGTTCTCGCGTCGCGTCGCGGACGAACTAATGCGAAATTAAAACATTTCGACTGCTTGACGGCTAAAACAATTCACTCCCTCGAAGCCGGAACTTGATTATGAGTAGGAGCGAGATTCTCAAGCTGAGAAGGACGAAAAACGTAATGAAATTGATTATTCATTTATTCGCGCTTTAATCGCCTCCAATTTAGCCACTACCACCACCACCACCTCCCTCATCTTCTCACCCCTCGTCCCTCCCCCAACCAACCAGTCAGGTGATTAATAACCAGGCGTAACTGAGATGAGAAAATTCATATTTAAGGCTTCCGAACAATGGTTTCAAAGTGCCCCTAGGAAAAAGGAGCTAAAGAAACAGTAATCCCTTTCAATTCTTCCATTCCTTGTTTCTTTCTTCCTTTCTTACCGACGCACTGAATGTGCGAAAGAGTGCAACAGAGAAAGAAAGAGACAGAGAGATGCAATGGAAGAGGAAGAGAGAGAGAGAGAGAAAAGGAAAAGGAAAGAGACAAAAATTGCGAAACCAGTGGAGTAATGAGAAGGGTGTGAAAAAGTGAGGGAAATGAAATAAAGGAAATAGTGTGAGGCGGGTTGCAGCTGTCGAATTTCAAACCACCAGCTGTGCTTACTGCTCTTGCCGGCCTGCGTCATCAATGAATATTTAAGAGGCTTGTTCGCGGCCGCATTAAAAATGCATTTCTTAATTTATTCCGCTTGTCTCTCACGAACTTTTTGCTTTATTTACCGCTTTGCCACTTTGCCGCCCCTCCCGACACTTCGTCATTGCTGATCGCGAGAGAGAGGTAATCGTCTGAGGAGTAATCACGGCCACTTGTTGGCGGATTCTCTAAATATTGCTAATTTATTCATGTTTTCTAAAGTTTTAAACTATATCCGACTAAAATTTTTGATGAGTAAAACACTTTTTTCACAGTTCTACAAATATAATTTATTATTGTACAATGTACATTTCGGCTTTCGCCATCATCAGGTACTGTAGAACTGTGAAAAAAAGTGTTTTACTCATCAAAAATTTTATTCAACATGTTCTATCAACAAGTTACAGAAGACTCTTTAAAATATATATCCGACTATTTTTTTTTTCTTCAATTATTTTATGAATTTTATCTGTAATCACTAAAAATCACAAAAAATAGTTGAAACATTTATAGTTTTAAGCACAAAAACAGCGAAAATCAATCACGTTTTCTTCTTCCTTTAGTCCCGCCCCTTATTCGCAGTCGCGTAGTTATAAAAAAGTGGTGGGGATGGCACTAGAACTCACCTAACCACACTACACTCGACAACGTATCGTCCATCCTTTATATTAACAACCAATATTTTATCAATAATTTAAAAACAAAATCATTTAAACATAACTATCGAATAATAGACAACCAAACATATCCGAGAACCACATAAAACGAAACAAAACAACAAATCTCACACAATTTGTGGTTATATTATTACTACCAATTCAATTTTCTTTATGCTATAAAAAGTCATGTAAAAACCATGCAGGTTTTTCCAGGTAATCGAGGTTAGCCCGAGAGTTTGAGGTTAGCGTCGAGGAATCAAAGTTGTGAATCAAAGTGGGGCACATAATTGAATAATCTACGTAATCGACGACCAACCCGAGCGGGTGGAAAGTGAAACGCGCCACGCCGTTTATGTACACATACCCACCCACACAAGGCGAGAAAATCGGGAAAACGTAACTGTGGAAAACTGTGTGTGTTTGTGGAAAAAAGTGTGTCACGTGCCGTGCGTCGCATTTAAGAGTAGCTTAGCTTCGATAATCATCATAATCATGGAGAATAATCAATGACACAATCATTTAATGGCCGAGAATTAAGTTTTAGGGCACTTTTTGGATACGTGTAATTTTCTTTGGTAAAGTATGAATAGATTTATGCTGATAATCATTGTTCTTAAGTGGTTATTGAGTAGATATATGGGTTTTATTGCGAAAAATTTGAATGATTTGCGTAAGATTTTTTTTTGTTTTCTCTTTCTCATGGTTTATAATTGGCGTTTTTTAAATGTGGTGGGGGGAAGTCTAGAATTCACTCTAGTACACTATTCGCTAGTTTCGCCTGTCTGCCTTTCTCCCCTTATTCGTAATTGCACTTTACCCTCCAACATGTTTTAAAAAGTGGAGGGGGAGGCTCTAGAACTCACCCTA
This sequence comes from Weissflogia rhopalogaster, assembly GCA_019419845.2. Taxonomy (NCBI): domain Eukaryota; kingdom Metazoa; phylum Arthropoda; class Insecta; order Coleoptera; family Staphylinidae; genus Weissflogia; species Weissflogia rhopalogaster. The sequence goes on from WSZQ02043931.1 coordinate 28,792, forward strand.
CCTCACTACTTGTCAGTTTCGTCTCTTCTTCATTCTCCCCTCATTCGTAGTCGCACCGTACCCACTTGATTTTTTAAAAAGTGGAGGGATAGGTTCTAGAACTCACCCTACCTCCCTACAATCCAATATTTTCGCCCTTTCTATTTTCACTCCTCATTCGCAATCTCACCTCATACACTTACTTTTTTAAGTGGAAGGGGAAGTACTATAAGTCTCCCTACCACACGATTCGGCAGTTTCGCCTCTTCTTCATTCTCCCCTCATTCGAAGACGCACTGTACCCATTCGGGTGTTTTAAAAAGTGGAGGGGGACGCTCTAGAACTCACCCTATCTCACTACTCCCCTATATGTTTGTATTTTCTGTTTTCTCTCTTCATTACTAAACACACCGCATTCACTTAATATGTTTAAAAGAAGAGAGTGAACTTCTAGAACACCCCCTACCGCACTACTCTCCATATTTAAACCTTTCGGACTTATTTAAAACCTTTTAAAGCTAGGAAAATGTTTCAAAAACATATCCTACCATAAATTAAAACACTTTCCTAATGAATAACAATTACCAAACGAACCAATTAGGCAATTTGCCACATATCCTCTCAATTTCCCAACGCCCATTTGATATTAATCAATTTTTATCGCCCGACAATCATCGGTGAACACGCGTAAACAATCAGCAATTGATTAAGCTTGATTAAAATGATGTGGCGCGGCATGTCATGCCATTTACCATGATCGCTATGCCTTTTGCCCTGGTACTCGACTCGTACACAACGCACAACTAGTTGGCCGTATGTTATTTCAATTAATCGTCTCCCCTCCCAGCTGTTATCACTCCATTTCGCTACGCCATCGCACCACTCGGCTGCCACTACTATGCCAAGCTCGTTTCATGCGCATTAATTCAAATACCATCGGCAGCAGATCGAGATAGGAAGCAGCTTACCGCGACAATCAATATTATGTTTCATTATTAATAATTAAGCGGCGCCAGGCTTTGCGATTGTTTTGGACGTGTACCTCTAATAATTTGTTATTAATATAGTTATTTTTTTATGTTTTTTCATTTCATTTCCTTTTTAACTTTTTTACACTTTAGTTTCATTAACAAAAAGTAAGTAATAATAAAATTTTAATTTTTTTAAATTAAAATATATTGAAAGGGAATTATTATTATTAAATTGAATTATTTCAATTTTGTTAGAGAAAGGACGATTTTATAGCATCAAACGAAGTTTTCGGTGTTTTCAACTCTTATATTTCGTTTTATTTCATTTTATTAACATTTTTATATTTAATTTTATTCATATTTTCATAGACATTATTTTATTTAATTGTCGATCTAAATTTGTATATTTTACTATGCGTTTAAAAAACAAGTCTGCATTTTCTAAAGATTTTGAAGAATTAATAAATTTTGTTTAGTAATTAAAAAGTGTATCACTAAAAACAAATGTCAAAAACTTTCAGTGCATGCACGTAATCGGTCTCTCCTTTCCTCCTTTCTTTCTCCCTACGCACTGGCTTAGTACCCATTCTCATTATGTAAAAAGTGGTGGGGATGGTACTAGAACTCACCAAACCACTCTACCTTCTTTTCAACATATTATTTCGACTTATTCATTGTATTATCACATTTTTTACATTTATTTTTATTCGTTTCAACATATTAAATTTATTTCCTATTTGATTTTATAACACTTAATGCCATTTTTTAAATTTATGAAATCCATTTTTTTTAGATTTTTCGTTATTATTAAACAAAAAAACTAATAATTGAAATTATTTATAAACTCCAAACGCGATTGCTTAAAATAAAATAGCACAAAGAAATCTTAACGAGATAAATAAATTAGACATTTTAAAGTTAAATATTTGCATGATTGCCAAATAGACATCTGTGAAACTGAAATTCACAAAATACAATTTGTTTATCCATTTGTTTATTCAAAAATTTTGTTTATTCAAAACTGGAAAACTTCAAAAGCAGAAGCTAAAAATATTCCGCCAATGATTTGGAAACGAATTCTCATTTCTCATATTTCTCATTGTCAGTTGACAACCGATTGAAATTACGCACCTTTCACTCATCAAAATTCATAACATTAACCACAATCTTGTTTCAAGTTTCTTCTTCCTCTTCTTGCTGATTTATGTTCAGATTAGACATATTGTCATCACCGACAATCGGATGTATTAATATAAATATCGCAATATCGCAATGGTCGTACGAGTACGTAATGTATCGTCGAATAAAATATCCTCCGG
>WSZQ02044042.1:5541-28375 GCA_019419845.2 Weissflogia rhopalogaster
ATTCACAGAATTCTGCTTAGAACGAAATGTTTTTAACATATATTCATATGATTTGAAAACTTTCACCCGGCACCTCCACCAATTTTAGTAGACACGATGCTGAATATGAATACATGTGGATAATTCCATTTCCGCGCATGATGCAGCAGACATGGAAACGCATTAAAACAATGTTTATTTAGCCGGCGTATGCGGCGAATAGCTGCCCCCGAGAGCGATGTGTGGCGTCGGCGGCAGGCGCGCGAAGAATCGCCGAAAAAGCGAGCGTACTACGTTGGCGGCATGGCACTGCGGCTCGACGGCGGCTAAATTGGGTGCTGCGGTTCGGGGATCAACACGTATGCATATAAATGAGGCGCATTATCCTAGCCATTATTCCATTTCGTGGGCATATCTCACGCGCCCAGAGCGTAACCAGCATCGTATTAAGTGCTAGATTGGAAGATTGTATGCCGAGATGTATGAAGTTTCGCAAGTTAGAGGCGTGCAATTACATTAAAGACTAAGAGATTGTAAGATAGTCGATTAAAACTTTCATTTGGATTTAAATATTACACATAATTTACATTTTAGTTTTTTAGTGAATTGTATTTTAGTTCATTAAAATCGTATTAATAAGTGTAACTTGTATTTGTTCTAAGAATAATATATAAAAATTGTAAGGAAAACATATTTTTGAAGAATCTCCTAGATTTTTCTAAAAGTATATAATATTTTCAACTAAATACAATCCTGTAAGACAAGTTTCAGTCACAGTTCAAACTGATATTGGATTCAGCGTTTTTTTTTCCTTTCTGCATTGCTATACAAAACGCGAGAAAACGAAATCCGACGAGCGCTACTCAAATAACTCACCGACTCGATTTTTTTCCGTTGGCGTTGATTTTCTCTACCCTTCGCAATGCGTGAGTTTCCACAACTTTTTTTCAGCCTCAGCCACGTAATTCCGGTTTTTGTGATGGCAATTCATGCTAGGTCTATTCACTGGCTACATACATGCCACGGTCGAAAAATAGAAGTAAACAAGTCCACCGAATGCTATAAAGATGAAAAGTTTAATTAACGCGCTCAGAGCGCCAATTGAATCGTTGCCGAATGCGTGCGAGTCTCGATACAAAGCGTAATTAAAGATTAAAATTTAATTTCCAAGTTTTATCTGTGAATCGCTCTTTAATTTGCTCAAGTTTATTGTAGCGAACGTAAGCAAATATTGATGATTTACGCTTGGAAAAGCACAATTATAAACAGCTGTGAACATTTTCACATGATTATCATATGATTAAAAAGTAATTGGCAAACTTTACGGATAAAAAGATGAAAGAGAACAGATCATAAATCTTAAAATAAAGATTGTAAGGTGGATTCTGAGATGGATGAGGAAAATTGCAGACAACAGCAGTCTGCTTTTTAAGATGCCGGATTGAAAACGTAAGCAGCAAAATCGAAAGCGCAAATATTTAAAGCGTTTGTGCAAATACTTTCGTAGCATCATCACATTTGCATTGCTGAATTCGTACGTTACGGCAACTTTTCGAAATTGGATAGCGTTTGTAATTTCATGCCATTTCTCAGTTTTACCCGCTATATTCTATTGCGTTGCATAAAGAGGGCTCAAGTTCGATAGTTCCACATAGCGGTAAAACAGTGGAACAAAAATGTGAAATTCAAATTTTGTTTTAAGGTATTTCATGATTTATACCTTGTAGAATTCACATTCATGCAGTAATTGATACTCCACTGAATATAGTTAGTTTTGATGTATCCTAATAATAGTGTAATCAATTAGGGATTCTAAGTCCAAAAAAATCGAGTTATCCGATAAAATAATAATAATAATAATAATGATATCACATATTTTAACGTCTATCGACCTCTGTGGATCTTTCCGACTTTGATATATTCTATTTATTTTTTTGTTTTTTTTTTGTTTACAATTCATACATGTAAGAGTTTTTATACAATTTTTTTGTAGTTAGGTGTGAATTGTTGGTGTATGATGTTGTAGATTGTAGTTCTTCTAGTGAGTTATAGATGTCTGTAGATTGTTTGTAAAGTCTTAATGTTTGAAGTTGAATGTTTGAAGTAGTGTATGTGTGTGTGAGTGAATGTGTGAAGTGGTGTGTGAATAATAATCACACTGTGTGGTGCCCGCCCCGAGGACTCGAACTCGTCCGCCAAGGTGTTACCCACTAAGCCACCCGGACGGACCCGATAAAATACTAGTATTAAATGTGTCAATTAATTTCATCTTTCCCGTAATCCTATGATTATACATTGTACATTTCTCGATTCAGAGTGAAATTCTAGGAAGAGTTTTTCGTTTAATTATGTAGGTGCGTTATTATAGATTATGAAATTTGAGTCTAATTACATCAACATTTTTGATGCTAGAAATATGTCTTGTTATGACTTGTCCTAAAGATTGCTCTTTAGATTATTTTTCACAATCTCCAAGAAAAGTATTTTTGATAAATCATCTAGATGAGATATTATAGAACACTGAAATTGAGTCTGATAACCTTGGCATTGTCAATCTTAGGAATATGATTCGGACTACAGATTCCATTTTTCTCATATTTCACTTATCCGTATGAGTATAATTAATACACCAGTCGATTCAGGATGAAATTTACTACAAACTCTCGGTACAGTTTTTCGTTTAATTAAGTAAATGCGTTATTATAAATCATGAAAATTGAGTTTGATAACACTGACATTTTCGGGGCTAGAAATATGTCTTTTTATGATATGTCCCAAAGATTGCTCTTTTATTTATTTCCTCTATTCTAATATATACAAATCTTATACCAACCGATTCGGAAGGTAATTTGCCACAATCCCCAGAATTTTAATTACTTAGATCGATAATTAACTTAGATCGCTGAAGTTGAGTAAAAAACGTTGACATCGTCAATCTTAGAAATATGAGTCGACCAAACGATTTCATTTTTTCTCATATTTCTCTTATCATTACGGGTATTATTCATCACCAGTCGATTGAAGATGAAATTGGCTACAAACTCCTAAACCAATTCGTGGTTAAATTGCTTAAAAGCAATATAACAACTATGCAAAATTGAGTCAATTAACATAGATATTTACAAGGACTGAAAATGTCATGAAACGTCAAGTTCTAAAGATTGTTTTTTCATCAATATATGTCAATTATCTATGAATATTTATTTATTTTGATTCAGAGTTTGTAGCAAATTTCACGCTTAATCGATGAATTTCACTCACAGGGATACCGGATATATGAGAATAGATGGAAAACTACTTTTTTACTCTGCATGACCGCGGATATACCAAAACAAACTATATTTAATGAAAAATCAGTCACTGCATGAATGATAAATCTACTATTTGTATATTATTAATTATTTTAAATTTTGAATTTCGCATTATATTTCAACCATTTTGCTCACTTATGAGCCTCATAATTCCGCAATAAAACAAAACCATTTTATGATATACGCAACAAAACAAACAAAGTTTGTAGTTTTCGAATAGCAGGTTGCAGATATCTTTACGCCACAAACATATTCGTCTAAAAAGGAAGCATTCATGCGCGATCGTTTTGCAGCAAATCCAGGTGGTGTCAAAGAAGCAGTTTTACGCTCATGACATTTTCTTACCTCCTGCATATCATAACTATATATCTATTTCAGTGAATTTGCGCTCTGTCGAGGCGAGACACGTGTATTTTATGCATGAAACTCGGTGGATCTTTGGAGATCTCAAAGGTCCGTTTTCACACGCTTGTCTTTTGCTCTTTGCATGGAGAAACCCTCCGCGAGGTCCCCCAGGGACGTTCGTAGCAACTGCAAATATTATTCTCAAACGCTATGCGGATTACGATCCTTTATGTGTTTTTTTTGACCTCCGCCTTTTGGGATACTTTATAGCTTCAACTTTTTACAAACCTACTACAAAGAAAGATTAAATATTTTATGAGGCGTTCACAATGATTTTCATTTTTTCGAGGTTGAAAACTGTCTTATAAGTAGTAGGACGTTTCATATTATTTAGTTTTACCGACCAAATATCACTGTTCTGTTGCATTTTATAGTGGTTTAAAGTGGATGTTACATTTTCAGTTAATTTCACCCTTGGCATATTGAATAGTATAAGGCTGGTAATAAAATATATACGAGAATTCTGTAAACAATTAATATTAGTTACACTGATATTTTAGATTTTCTTTAATTAAGAAAATAAATTAAGAGAAGTTGCAGTTTTGGTGGCTGGATACAAACTATTGGCTGTAGACATTTATATACTGTAGCAATAGATATTTTTCAAGAGGGTGGAAATAACTTTTTTTGGGAGCCAGGGGGTGCGCAAAAACTATAAAAAATGTATCTGTATCAATACTTTCCGGAAAAAGTCATGCAAAAACCAGATTCTTTTTCTAAGTGAAATATTCTAAAGCATATTCCGCTCAAGTTCGTATCGAGGTATGCATGAGCCTTCCTATTTCCGCTATCGGAGCCCAAAATAAAAGATAAATTCATTGCTAATAAGCAATTAAAAAATATACAATTATAAATTCAATTATCTCATATAAACTACAAATCCGCCGATATATAACGTTGAGTTTTGTGTTTTTTTTTAATTTGTGTTAATTCTACACTTGAAAGATTGAATAGTATATATTTTGTAACAAATTTAGTAATTTTGAATTAATTTGTATCATATATAGATCCAGGATTCAAGAAACTATAAATATTAGTTACTCGGATATTTTCTTAACTTGAAGAGTTGTTTGAGTTTTAGCGGTTGTATACGTACTAACCTTAATGTTCGCTGTTCGCTATATTCTTATCAAAATCACTGATTTATTTAAAAACAAAGTAAAAACTTAAATGATTCAATGTACACAATAATTGCAATATAGAAGGACTTGTAACATGTGTGTATGGCATGTACTTTTATTTAAGCTTCCATTTTTTGAGTTAACATAAACTGTCATATATCAATTGGCCTGGAAGAGCTGCTATTTTCATATATGTCAATATAAAAGTACCGTGCATACATTCTGCCATTGCTAATGTTTCCATATTTGTGATATTTGTTTTGCCGGTGACATTATGCGCTGTCAAAGATACGAAATCGATGTCATTAGATGCAACATGCCGTGAAATCGCAACATCTCGCTCTGTGCTCGAGTGAAGGAAATCTTTGCGTTTCTTTCCGGCCCTGCAGTGATGTGTCTCGTTGACGTGTGTTGGTAAACTGTGCGCCCGTAAAACGTAAAATATTGAAGTCTAGGGCTCCGTATCGGACCCGGTGGAGCGTTCCGCGTCGATACGGTCGGGAAAATCAACCCCTCACCCTAAAAACCCATCTCATCGCCAACCTCACCTATCTTTCAGACCACGCACGTATTTATTCCTACACATGTACAAACACATCCAGACAAATGCACATATAAACACACACAACAGCAGAAGTGGGTTGTGTGAACCATCTAGGATCGTATTTCCCCATCTATGGCTGGCTGGATGGGTGGATGGTTGATGTGTCGTTCAGCACACACACGCGTGTGTTTGCCGCGAGTCGGAATGGAAAATAAAATATAGAAAACGACCGTGTGACGTCGAGACTGGGGAAGAACGCACAATATACGCGTGGATATATATTGTCACATGATGATGATGCGGTGACATCTCCAGCAATGGTGCGTGGAGAGACAGAACAGTAGACGAGCGGAACCTGTCTCGTAAAATGGGGGCTATTAAAATGTAGGTCATCGTATTGTATATACGATCTGTGGGATTAAGTATAGTGAAGGATTTTCGATCGTTGATTGAATATCTTTGTTCGGTTGAAATATATCTCGTATTAAAAAGAAATATCCTTTGGTTTAATAGAGTTATCTCCTTTTTTTTATAGATGGGTTTCTTTTTTATATCAGGGAAATCTATAAGTTTCAAAGAATTTTTTGGTAGCCCTGTAATATCTCAGTGAACGTACAAGGTCCACATTCAAGGTCTTTGAATGTTCAGAAGATTTTAGACCGACAGCTAACCGTTGTCTATGTTGTCGCGTGAGAGAAGGTGAAGAAGATATGGAGCTTACGGTGTGTAGATAGCAGCTAGTTTTATTATAACTAAACATAAATCTCGTAACTCCTGGGTACCACCTCTCACATCCCTACCACTTCCTTTACATCTTACATCTATAAGGTTCTCGCCCTTACACTATACAATGCCTTATATTCACACACCCTACCATCCCTCTCACTGTCTCTCTTTGTATGGGTGCTCGAGAGATTCTTAGTGGTTCTGCATCTTCAGAAGCAAGTGTTGCCCTCTTCTTTCTTACGCGTCTGATCGCATTTTCGAGGTATATTTCATTACGCACAAGTACCAGTGAAACTTGGTTATACTCGGAATGAACTCGGAAAATCACTTTTTTCAATTGCGGGCAGGTTTCCGCATATAACATAATACAGTGCAAGCCAATGTTTCTAGAAAACACTGACACTGGGCGAATTCTACAGGAAACTAAGAAAATTTGTTAGTTAGCACAAAATCAAATGAAAAAGTCAGTAGATCTACCAAAAATCAGGCAGCGATCGACCAGTAGATCACGATCAATGGGTTGTACAGCCCTGATCAATACATTTTCGTTTGAAGAATGCGAAACACGCAGAAGTTGAAGAAATCATTTTGATTTGCTCTTTTATAAATATTGAAACTACTATCTCGAAAAAGATGAACTTGAAACATATACAATAATAAATCTTCCAATTTTGTAAGACTGTCCTGTTAGCATACCAATTTGGAGTTCTGAGAACGAGTCCACTTGGGTACACGCCATGGATAAATTAGTATCGCTTGGGGATCGAGGGACCTAGTTACCAAGGATGTCGTCAACGACGACCACGTTCGGTGCTCCACGTACGGGGGCGAAAGCGGGCGCGTCCAAGGGCACCAAGGACAACCCAACGAAAATAAGCAGGCAAACGAAAAGCAAACTGCTATAATATCAGTTTGTGGAGTCAATTTGCTTGCGTGACACCCACACACTTACTTACATCTACCTAAACACAGACGTACCAAAATGTTCATATATGCACCTACTCATACGTTCGCAAACTGGAAGCATTCTATTCCCAGCATTCCCCAACTGATATTCTTCAGACGGATTTATATTTTATATAGACAGCAATATACTTATTTCGACAACAAACTTCCAAAGTGATCGAATTTCCTCTTTTTGTGAAAGTTATTTAAACTTTAAATGAGTTGATTCTTTTTGCAGCCGCAATTTATAACATCGAATCGAATTTGCGCTTGGCAAAGTTGCGCTCATCAAAAGTTCCCGTTTTGCGTTTGGAAATTTAATCTCTCCGTATTTTTGCCGGAGATAGATTAACTGCCTAACAGAACAAGATGGGGCCGGTGTCGTGGAACGTGGCAACAACACGTAATGGCGCGAAGCCCTGAGCGTCGTAAAAAGCAATACAGACGACGCCGCCGCCGCTTCGCAGCCTCAATACGGTTATATGATGCGCAATGGCAAAACGTGTCGCTACGTGCCACATTCTCGCACGTGCACCACGACGGTAAGACACGCAGATTGATTTATGTGGCGTCGCTAAGTGAGTATTCCGTTACGAATTTCCCGCCGGCGGCGCGGCGGCATTGCTCGTTGGTTGTGGGGTTTGGTTGAATGCGTCCTTCCGTGAATTTCACAACGTACAACGGCCACATTGTATTTCTTTCTGCGAGTAGTTTTATGGAATTGAGGTAATAGTATAAGGTGTCGGTTCCTTTTTTCCAGTCTTTATTCGTTTCCGTGTTTTAGAAAGGAAAACAACTTTTTCAGTCGCTATAAGTAATTTAAACAAGTATTCATAGTAGTTTCCATACAATATTTCAGGTGCAGAATCAGTTACAATCAATCACAAGACAAGTGCTTGAATGAAATTTGACTGGTATTCACTGTACTTTCAAGATACCGGCACTAGTTTTGGCCTCGTCTCTTTTCGTCCAGCCATCTTGACACACCTATCCCCACTTTCTCCACCTTTAACGACTATTCGCCATAGATCTCTTCACACTCCCTGGCTACATGATGTCAGGGATCTTCAGAACATATCTAGTGTAATCGGTCCCCATCCGAACCATCCAGTTCCATTCTTCGGTGTCGCACCTAGCTCTCGCTAATAAGTATGTATCTTCTTCGCTTATATCTTCAGGACTTCAGGATATTGTATTCATAGTTCTGTTCCAATAATTTTTCAGACACAGATTCAATCATTTAAAGTCTGCCTGAGATTCATAGCTCCTACAGCAATTTCTGTTTCTAAGATTCGGACCCATATTTGAATATAGCTAATTTCTGTTTTATCTAATCAGCACAGAAGTAGTATGGTTCCATTGGCGTCTATGAATACCAATCAGTTTCAGGACTTTCAACACAAAGTATTCAGGACTTAGAAAATAGCAAAGAACAACAATAAATCCTTTCCGTGTGTAGTTTTATAGCATCCGGGTAATAGTAAAATGGCTCTGGGTCTCTTTTTTTCTTACATTTTATCACCAGGAGAAACATTAGCCACCTTCAAAGATTATTATTTACACAGTACAAACTTGGTTGGCTTTTGATAAAAGAGATTTTAGATGATAGTGGGTATCATTTCACATTTTGGAAGAAAACAAAATGAGGGAGGAGTGTTTGAGAGGCTATTTTCAAGTGAAGCGGATTTATTAGATTTTACTTGGGTTGTGTTTTCTGCGTGTTTTGCCAAATGCAAAAGAAATAGAGGGTCGAGAATAAACAAAATGATTTCCCTTACCAATGATTTTCCCTCGGCTGTCCTTAGACGGACGCGGATGAAATGAAACGCGCTGAGGGAAGAGAAACAAAACAGCCACGAAATTGAATCAAGAGAACAACACAACGCACTGACATTCTCAGGGATAACCTATTCGAATAAAGTTTTGCAACCTAGATGTGAAAAGGAGATGTGTGCTTTGTATGTCAACATGTGAGTTTCTCTCATCAGTTTCCAAATAAAAAAGTTGAGTTTTTCAACAAATTATAACATTCTAACATCAGAATAATTTTAAAACTTCCTGGAACTATTGTCCTAGAAGGGCTATAAATGCATGAAGGGGTGCTCATTTATTGTACTTCAGAAACTAACTAGTTCTTGAGATGAAACTTGATCGCAATAAAATATCTAAAAACCACTTCTTCATGAGGAAACTAGCCAAGGTAAATGTTTGCTGAAGCGCAAAAAATAGGTTCAGGAAGAGTTAATTTTAGGTTTGAATGCGCAGTAAGTCAACCATGTGCGCCACTAGCATGTTGTGGGCGTTTAAAAGACGTTTCCGGTGAAACGGACGCGAAAGGAAACGTGATCGAAATATTTCATTTCATTGCAGTTTCGAAGTTGCTCGTTTCGCGTATTGCGCCACTCCTGAATGCGAATTGGGTTGTAATGTCTGCAGAGAATTGGAATGTTTGTATTATAGGAGGGATCCTGGAAGGCCCTTTAAATTTGATAAAGCTACAGGAGTAGAAATTGACTTTATAAGATAGTTACGGTTACTTCTTGTAAATGTATATTCGTCGTTTTATGACGGTGCCTCAGTATTACTTTAGGGTGACCTTTTTGGGCGGTTTTATAGTTTTTGTCATTGTAAATAATAGAAAAAAAGTTTTAATTTGGTTTTTGACCTTTTTCTGATTTGTATGTATAAATAATCGAAATAGAAAACTTTATTTAACAGGAAAAGGTATGCTCAAGAAGTTGCCTAGTTTAACTGGTTTGAAAATGCGCAAACTGTGCACGCCTCGGAATTCAAAGCATGTAATTCGAGCATTTTTGCTTCGCATAATCTCACAAACGGTCTAACATTTATGTGTTTTTGTCAAGTTTAGCAAACACTCTTTGTCGGGCAGATAAGTAGAAATTTGCATGAGGTCTTGGCAATGAGTATGTTGTATGGTTCAGGCAACGCGAACGAGCCTATTGACGATTATTGATGATCATTTGCATCAGCAGTATTATAGCCACCTTACATTTCGAAGAAATAAGCAGCATATCGCACCTGTATAAGGGTGATAAGCTGATTGTAGCATCAGAAGGTACACCCAGGCAATAATCTATTATGATTGAAAAAAATATTCCACACCCTAAGATCGAGAGTCGCAGACATTTACTTGAAATTTAGCTAGTAAGATTTTTAGAGAATAAACATGAGTGGTCCATCAGATTCCTGCAAGTGCACACTCTTATACTTCTCTCAACCTGGAGACAGCGGGTAGCTGTCCCTTTGCAGTCCTCTGTAATAATATCTTTGCTTGTTCTTAACACCCGTTGTTATCTTTGTGTTTTCACCCATGTAATAAAGACGACGGGTGGGTTTTTATGCTTGATACTAAGCTGAGTCCATCTTGTAACAAGTAAGATCAAGGAACTTAGCTAAAAAAGAACCTGTTAAGCTTCTATGAATTACCGGGAATTAAATCTTGATATTAAAACAACGACTGCCGCATAGCAGGGAAGTTGTCAATTCGCCCGCTTGGTTAGGAGTTTAAAGTGGTGGAATGGTCGACTTAAAACATGAAATACTTAAACTCTAGGCTAATCAACTGTAATCTTGCCGTCACAAAGGTCCAAAAATAATAATGGCGTCGTTCGCCACAGACCATCAGTCGATATACTTGGTACCGGTTTTGCATATCCTTATCATAGGTTTACTGAATTCTGAACACTGAATTTTAATCAAGATGTCAACATGGCTCAATTTTTCCACGTACATCTGAAATCTAATTTGTTAATAAAATCGCGCAATAAAATTGCCCTAATTAATAAAAAGTAGTCAGGCCTTTAAATCTGATCCATTTCATAATAGGAGCAGTAAGCATTAAAAGACTATATTAAATGTTATTGCTAATATGAATAAATTAAATGAAATAATAAATAATAACGATCATAACTAACGGTACAAAACCATAAAAATGATACTATAAAATGAATTGAACTAGGAATAAACTAGACAAGCTTTAAGAGATTATAATTCAACTGGCATTTCGTAGATCGGTGAATTATAGTTCTCAGAGTTGTGAGCTGGAACGGCACACGACAATTCCAGATTATGACGATGACGTCAATGCTTATGCGCATCGGCGTCGATGACGCCACAAGCATGACGCAATAGCTGCGGCGCCGCGGGTGGCTGGAGGCGGAAGTGTGGCGGTCGCGAAAACGGGCACATGCACGTGGCCCGAATGCTGGAGAGCTGTGAACACGAATATAGGTCGCATCGGTGACGTCAACGTGATCGCGTTTTGATTGTGTGTCCATAGAAAACGGGCCAGGCCCGTTTATTAGCACACATTATTTTCGTTTATTATCAACGCGGCTGTCACCACCTCAACACATATACCCTCGGCGCTTTATACTCCGCTTTCACTTATTCGAGGAACGCTGACGGGCTCGGTGACATTTGCCTGTCTTCAGTCGCGTTTGATGTTGGCGCGTGCTTTTTGAGCGTTTTGCGCTCGCGTAATGAAAGAATGAAAGGCAGCGTAGGATTGGAAAATGAAAAAGGCGCCACGTGGCTGTGGGGCACGTACGCGTCGTATTACGCTTTGGGTCGAAGGTCTCTGGTTAAATACGATTGAAGCGCGTAGGAGATGCTTCAAATCGCAATCGGAGATTGCAAAAAAGTTTTGGTATGCAGATGAAATACCAAGGAATAACGGGGAATGATATATTGAATCATTTTGAGAAATACCACGTTCTTGGAAGGAAGTCATGATTCATCGACGCATAATTTTTTTTCTATTTTATTGTCACCTGATTTTCTTTAATATTAGATGTATCGCTTTGGTATGACTACCGAGCAGAAAATAGAAAAAGATTCTAATTCTTTTTCAAAAATTCATCATTACGGGCTGGACATCTCTGCTGGCGTTCTTAGCATCAGGGAATGGGAGAGGGAGAGACATAGAGAAAAAAAACTTTTCAGTGGCCTGAAGACTTCGTTAAATAGGTCATTCCTGCCGTTTTCATTCCTTAGGTGCAATATTTTAAGTGTTTGGGTAACAAAAGATGCAGTTGTTTAATTATAAGACGAGTGGATTACTAGCCTGTCCCATCTGATTTTGGAGCTGAAGTTGCCAGTGGTAGCGTCCAAACAAGCATCAGGATTTCTTGGATTGTAAGCTAGGTCGCCACGTTCGGTCGCCCGAGCCTATCTCGTTGGTGATGATCGGGACTGATTGGCCGTTGATAATAGACTCTTGCACACCCACAACCTAGCACGAACTGCCCAGAAATGGAATCCACAGGGGTCCAAAAGAACAAGTAGATCAACACATTTGTCTTGGAACGAAGGCATCTTCCTCCTCCTCTTCTTGTGTCTATCCATCTCTTTCTAGGTCGTCCTGGTGATCTATGCCCTCTTGGTGTCTGATCCCTCGCTATCCTTACCTTCCGAGTCGTTGTTATCCTGTTGATATGACCGTTTCATTCTTAGCGCCGTTGTGGGATCCAATCATTTATGTTTGGTACGTTTACACGTGACCGAATGACCGAGTTCATGCATCTGTTCCTGATTGTATTTCAACATGCTCTCCTCAGAATTTTCATTTCGGTATTGTTTACGTGTTTTTTTTGTCTTTGTGGTTTCGGATCGTGTTTCTGCAAAGTATGTCAGGTTCGGGCTTTGTATATCCGACATTTGGTCTTTTCATGTATGTTCTTATTATGCCATATTATGTTGTTTGGACTTCCTGCTACACTGATTGCCTTTCTTACTAAATCTTTAACCACTTGCTCTGCAATGCTGCAATTGGTCAGTTCGCATCCTAACAAGTTGCTGACTTGTTGAATGATTTGTTGCTCTATTTCCAACTTGCGTCTTATGAGATTTACTGCGATAACCATGCATTTGGTTTTCTCGTCGGAAATTGCCATGTTATATCTCTTGATGTCTAGAGATCCTCTAGTCTGATTCTGTCAAATGCTTGTTTTAAGTCTTCAAAGCATAGGAAGGCTGGTCTGTTGAATTAGTTTGCTTTTCCCTTTAATTGTCTTAAAATTAGTACGAATACGGCGTCTGTGCACAGTGCACGATCACGGTCCTGAACTCTTGTTGTTCGTTAGATATGGTTATTATGCCGTTGTGCCTGTGGACTCCATTGGAATAAAGCTAAAGAGCAAAAAATACCGACGTGCGTGTGAGTTCCTCCATTCCTCCAAGTGTTGAAGAGCCGTGAGCTCTCAAGATTCCAGATGCCCCCATTGACATAGCGTCGTCCATGATTTACCCTTATTAAATATTCCATTTTATACAAATATGTCATTCCATTTCTAATTCAGAAAGGTTGCACATCATTCAGGTGAATTTGGATTACACGAATCACGAAAATAATACTCAGACAAATGTACCGAGCTATCGTGGTTGAGAATTAATGGGTTATGGGTTATTCATCAAATATTGTATAATATTGGTAAGAAACAACTCCTAAAACCATCTCTATAATGCTCTGCACGTTATTAACCAGTCATTCAACTCTCTCCAAAACTACACGAGTACTCGTACTTCCCTTATATATTTTTTTTATAGTTACGACTTTCTTCCACTGTTGTTTCAGTTTTTCCTCGCACGCATTGCATTTACATTTTACTTTTACAGCCGCACGTAAATATCGCGCAACCGTGAAACGGAAACCCGAACTTTGTTGTCGAGACGAAACGTCGCAATGCGCGCCTGCGAATTTTGAAACTCAAACAACAATGTAGCGTGTGGTAACCGCCTACGCGTTTTTTGTGCAATATAAACTTACTCCATGCGGTTTTCCACCCGACGCCGACGCTAGTCGCAAAATAGACGAAACAATCCACCGCTTTACACCCGCACACACACACACACACACTCACACACTCACACACACACACACACACCCATACATCCCTCCAATGAAACAATAAAACTCACGTAAAATCGTTTTTGCATGCATTTCTTTTCATGCTTTATCCTTATTATTGTGGGGCTTTTCGTAACCACAGACGCGTCCATTTCCCCGCATTGTTTTTCTGTTTACTGCAAACATGTGTGCTCGGTTATCGCATCGTGAACGTTTAATTTCGGCGCTATTTTTTTCGCTTTTCATCTACGCCACTATGTAGTTAGCCATGGAGTAGTTATCGTGCGGTTTGTATATTTTTATAAATTCATTTAACGCCGTATGCATATTTGTTTTCCGTTTGACGTCATGCACTGCATGATTTTTAATTCGTTTTTTTTTGTTCATTCGTTGGTTGTGTTTTTGGCATGGTGAACGCGGTGAAAATTTATTTCCCAGTTGGACGTTGACTGATTTTCCGGAAAATTGTCTAGTGTATGAGGGTTTTATATATATTTCCTTGTTAATAATATAATTTAGAATGAAATATAAATGGGATATTCATCTAAATCTCTCGAAATTTTAATAAATTTAAATATGACTAGCCCTAAAACTATGTAAAAATTGATAATACATTTTCCTTCCAAGTATTGGGAAGAAATGTAGACCAAAACTTTTAACCGAATATGCCGTATTTTTTTATTTTAATGCATAATGCATATTTCAATGAATTTTATAATACAATAATTTAATAAAATGATTAATATAAATATAATAAACATACATAATAATATGAAAAATATTGTTCTTCATATTTTTACAATACTGATTTTAATGATCATACATTCTCATTTTTTGCCGAATATACTGAGGTGCTGTATTTATTTTCAACATACTCTCATCAATTTTCATCAGATTCATCTTACGTCATACTTCATTAAGAAAAAAATCATACATTTGTGCTTTTGAGCACAAGTAAAACTAACCATATTCATATTGTTTCATCATTATTAGATACATCAGTAATTACTTTAATTGATTTTAAGACTGAGAAAATAGGCTTATGACATGAGAAATCACGTATGATTTGATTTCTGATCAATTGCCACTCCTACGGATCAAACTATTCTACGTTTAAAGAACAATCAAAATTAGAAAATTCTATTATCAGTCTTTTGGCAGCACGAACAGTTCTTGAATGCTTATAACTCGTGACAAAAACCGATAAGAAGTAAGCAGCGGTCGTGATACGGGTATATGTGTAATGGTAGAGAATGATATTCATAAACAACTTCATTGAATGTTCCACCTCAAGATTTATGAAATGACATAGGACATTCTGATACTAAAGGAAAATGATTTCGTATTAAAAGCCAAAATTAAAAAATACAGCATTCATTTTGCAATAGTGTTCAGTATACTTATTGAACTATTAAGGTTCTTACCTCAATATATCCATTATTTTCCAATTCGGTAAATATCACTAACTGAATTTACTGCTCCACTATTTGTATTTTATTGTGTAGTAAGTTTTTTCTCCTCCTCTCGTACAATGAACACATCACAGATTTTCATTTCCGCTCTCACAGAATTCGTAGTTCTATGCAAGTGAGTGCGGCAATGTGTTCATAATACCACGTAATGCACCAACGCACTCTCATTCAAACATTTATACTGTATATGATATAGATGATCAGAAGTTTATACTTTGCCGAAAGGTCGGCGATTTCAAACATAACCTGCAGTTGAGCCAATGATTCATAGATATTGTTGATAAGAACCATAATTAAGCAAAAAGGTGATAATTTAGTTCGGTACTGCCATAGATAATGAATACAATTCAATATAAAATTAAAAATTAAGTACAACTAAGCAGTATTCCCTTCAAATTTGACATCAGACACATCGATACAAAAACACTAAATTTAATCATTATTTTCATTCATAATCGTCGTAAAAAGGTACAACTCACATGGAATGCTCATTTCTTACACGTATATGTCATTTTCGCGAAAAATGAGAAGAATACAGCTAAAATTGTACTATGTACTCTAAGAAAATATATGATTCATTATAAGAACCTTTAAATGTTCGAATCATATTTTGTAGGACTAATAAAATATTACCAAATATCAAAATTCAGGACCTCATAATACAATAGTATCATACAATCATGTGCCACATGTCGCACACATACGTTCAAACGTCATGAACACCTATATGTCGACTTTTTTAAATTTAATAAGCTAATTTTAATACAATTTTATAATGACTTAATAAAATGGTTTCAAACATTCTCTCATCAATTTTTGACCATTTCATACCAGGCTTCATTATCGAGAAATATTTTTCATCCTGTTTTTCAACTCGGGTATTTTTTGTGAGGAAATTGTTTGCAACCCAAGTTGCCCTCTGTTATATTATCCTCGTCGCATTTTTTTATTAGGCTCTGGATGATTTTCGCAGTTGTGCTGTTATGCGACGCTTTTTTAATTATTTCCATGCGACGCAACGCGACGTCAAGATCCCAGCGCGTCTGTTGTGGAAAACAAGCGTCCTTTCGCCGCGTACTAATTTTAATTAAAAACGATAATTAGTCTTGCTAATGATAGATAGATGGTAGATATTTATTTTATCTTAGGTTTCAAAGCTTGTTCATGTTTACTTGATTATTGCGCCTTCCGTGCTTTAATAAATTGTAATTTCAACTTTTTATACGTTTTACTCGTATATTTACAATTAGTAATAATTTTCTTTCTACTCCTGTGGTATAATATACTCATTTTAGATTTATTTTTGATTAAGAAATGGAATACATATCTTACGTGTGAGGAAATATGATCATAGTGCCACAGTAGCGAGCGAAAACTAAATCCACCCATTATTTCACTTTCATAATAGTCGTTGAAAAAGAATAACTCTCAAGGAATGCTAATTTCTCTCGATTATGACAAATGCAAGTCATACGAGATCGTTGCACAATATCCTATTTTTTTTTTAGTAAATATTTCTAATTTTTTCATGCGGGTTTCATTATGTCACAAAACCCGCTGAGTGCCTTTTGTGAGACCAGTACTAAAGTGACCAACTTTTTTGTTCCGAATGGGTACAGTTTCTCGAATTTTTGTTTTTCTAACGAGTATGTAATGTCCCAAAGTAATTTCAGAAAAGGGAACTACCTACGTCTGGCAATGTCTCAAAGGGGAATCAGCATATCCGGCGAAGTTTCCATGTCCCCTATGCCCAGGAAGTTAGTATAAATTGCTGTAAATTAGTACTTTTGAAAAACATAATATTTGCGGAGTACACTTTGCAAATTGGGGGTACCTCTTTGAAAGCCCTTAAGCCTGGAGGCATTCGGGTACCTAGTCTTATCACTTGACTAGGTACCTGATTTGTTCGTTTGCAAATACAGACTGCGCCCTTCGGGACTGGTGAATATACTAACTTGATGTCATTTACATAGGAAGTCTATGGGTACCAATCAGGTTCTTTGAAATGAAAGTTTAAGAAAGTACTTTATGATATTTTCTGAGTGGGAGCAGATGAGGCCGGAATTGGAATTGATGTTGGGGTTGAAATGAGGACTAGGATTGGGACAAGGACTAGGAAAGGGATAGAGACTGGAACTGGAATGAAAGATGAAGTTTGAACTGGTTTTGGGAACAAATATGGAGGCTGGAAGTGGAATATACCGGAATTTTCTTGATGTTATAATGATTGTAGGGGAAAGTCTTCTGATTGGGGCCGAACACAATTCTTGAAAAGAAAAGATTAAAACTCTTTAAAGGTGTACAGTTCCTTATATCACACATTTCAATTCTGCCACTGATGCAATAAACTTTATTGAAACAAACACTTCCAAGTATGAAGCAATATTTTCCGTTTAATACTTCCTAAAGGAGTTTTATTCGAGGCTTCTTCCGACTTAACTAATTAATCGTGCAATTCGTTTGCCTCGGTTCTCGTTGTTTGCGTGTTGCGTTTAAACCTTGTTATCGGCCGCGTGGCTCGGGCCGAAGAAGACCCCGAGGGAGATTTATCGTCCGGACGTGCGATCCACATTCATCAGCGTCGTGCGCACAAAATCGGCCGGCCCTTCCTCCCCGTCTCGGCCCGATTATTGCCTTTTTTGCTAGGATTTTTTCCAACCACGTTGGTACGTAGCTGCTCGAAGTTGGCCATCGACAACGCCTACGGGGTGCAATTCAACCACCACGCCTTTTTTCCTCTATCTATTTGTTGCTGTCGCTGTTGGATTAAAATCGGTTTGCGATTGGTTGCAGGACATTGACTTCGACGGCTTCTGCAAGTTTCTGGACACGTTCCTGGAGGTGCGCACGCCGGAGGAGCTCTGTCGGCATCTGTTCCTCTCGTTCGTCAAGCAGGGCCCGATGAAGGTCGACGGTAAGGCATTCAAGGAAATGGCTGTCTTGAGCTCAACGACAGCGTGCGCGCCGATCACCTCGCATAATAAAAATCGTACAGGTGCCATTTTTAAGAGTTCAAGTAATGGCTTCAATCATTCTTTTCTCTTTCTTAATTGTTATTTTATCGTTAGTTTGTGTCGTTGGCGCATTGCATCTCTTTTTAAATTTTATTTAGTAATAGTACCTAGTATACCAGGTATTGTTGCAAATTGCATGGAAATATTCTGTAAATGATATCTTTTCTGCATGATGCCGAAATGATTGCTTGTTAAAACTCAAAAATTAGATATCAGTTAAGTTCATAGGACAGTGTTTTCCGAAATATTACCTCATTTTGCCTCAGTGATGACGAATCTATGACTCGCGTGACAGTTACCTACTTGGAGGGGAAATTAAGTAAATATTCTTCTTATGATTAACAATGAAATGGATACAGGTGGGATTGCGATTGGTATTACAGCTGAAATTGATTGGACTAAGGTTAGAAAGTGGTTGGGAACTGAAACTGAAAAGACATTGGCTTTAGAAACTGAGATGAAGTTACGGGAATGGAACTGAAGAGTCTTCTTCAGACTACAAAAGTTTAACTGTTAAAATTTAACTGTTAACTGTTAAAAATATTAACTATAAAAGTTTATGAAAACACTTACATGATTTTTTATCGGGGTGGGGGGAAGGTTCAGTTTTAGGAACGACAGAATTTGGTTCAAGAACTAAGAAAGGGATAGAGACTGGAATTGAGAAGATAGTTATTCGTGTAACTATGATCAACAACTCCTTGAAGGGATTGGAACTTATTTTACTCTTCAGGAAAATACCTACATCATATTTTCTGAGTGTGGAAGAAACAGATGAGACTGGAATTGATGAGGGCTAGGATTGGTTCTGGGATTTGACTGTGATAAGGATTGGAACTGAAAAGAGGTCAGGGACGGGGTTTAGATTAGGAGAGAAACTGAAGTAAACCGTCTTCTTACCGCAATAACCAAAGATACGGGAAACATTTACACGATAATTCCAATGAAAAGGGGAATTTGGGAGCTGGAATTGGGATTAGACAATGAAATGACCCTGGAACAGATGTCTGACTGGGATTAAGAATTCGAACTTGGAATAACATTGTAGTTATATAATTGTTATAGAATTGTGGTTGGGATTGCAAGTGGAAACGACACTGAGATCAGTATTGCATTTGGGACAATAAACTAGAGGAAAATAACTATAGGCGGTACTAAGAACGCTAGCATTCACATTTTTATCCTCAGAACAGTGGTATTTAGTTTGGTTTCACCTTGAACCTTTTCACATGTTTACTGGTTGTTTTAAGCCTATATACCCGTAGCCGAAAATACTCTCTGAATTTTCCAAATCCGTACGCGGAATTCTCCACAATGAAATGTCTGATTCACTTGAAATGATTCACACCCGCTCCATTAGTTAGTTCCTTTCAACGAATTTATAACCAAAGATTAACCTAATATCTGTCACTTCCTTGACTCTGTTCCGTGAAATACTCTTCTGCTCCCTTGTGAGAGTGAACGACAAACTTTTGTATGAGATGTGTCTGACAAAGGATGTAGGTATGATCATAAATCATGACAGAATTCATCCGCCTACCAAGGGCTTCCATCTCCAGTATCTATATTGCCGGAGCTGACGTTGAATAATCGACGGAATTTTTAATCTTTCTGCATGCGCACACGGCTAACTTTTATCGTTATTCACAATTGCAGTGTTTCGCACACAATTTCGCACCATTTTTTGAGCACCATCATATTTTTGAATGTCCAATATATGCTCGGTTTGATGGAATTCTTAGATGGACTCTTTCCTTCCGCTTGTTGCAGGATCGACACCGAACGTCAACTCCTGCTGTGAGCCAGTCGACACCAGTAAAATATGCGTCAGCACGGAGAAGGTCGCCACCTACAGTGAGATGATTGCGGAAAAGTTCCATGGCTTCAGCGAAAAACTTCTCGGTCATCATCGCTCCGATAGTGATACGTCATCGGCGCGGGCAAAAACTGGTAAGGATCAGAATTATCTGGAATCACCTCCCATCCCCCAGAGTCAGAGTATCATCTTTATCGTCACACTTCCACGAAGTTAATAACTCTCGGACTGTCCTTTGAACCCTTGTATTATGAGGAACCCTTGAGGCATGTTGTAATTATTATGATTATCTGTGCTTGCGACCCTTGTCCCTTGATCAAACTCTCATGTGGTTATCAAACGCATGTCCTTCGAACTATTACGGGTAAGGGTTTCTATTGTTGTACAAACGTTATCAATACCTCCAAAGGCACCGTTCACCCGATGCTGACGATAACACATACTTCATATTCGTGTCACGAAGTGCTCGGGAAGAAGTCGACCGACTCGTCACCATCCCACAGCCAAGTATCGCGCAACTCGTCGCGCAAGTCCAACAATTCGCTACTGGTGAACAATGGCAAACTTGAAGGTAAATTTATCGTCCAACCATCTCCCGGAATCCTACAACAGCTAGCACGAGTATGTGCAGTCGTTTGACGTGATTGTTTTCGAATTCAAGCAGATGTAAGACATATCGTACGGAAATCCAGCACCATCGACGTGCATCAGGTGAAAGTCTCGCTGAAAGACATTGTCTGCTATCTGTCGTTGCTGGAGGCTGGACGACCGGAAGACAAACTTGAATGTAAGAGAATGACAATAGACAGATTACGACTATATATGAATTATGAAATGTTCTGGGTAGTTATGTTTCGCTTGTATGACACGGACGGTAACGGCGTGTTGGATACGAACGAAATGGACAGCATCGTCAATCAGATGATGACCGTCGCCGAGTATCTCGGATGGGACGTGACTGAATTAAAGCCCGTAAGTTTGCCCAAGCCATATATAATCCAGTTTTATACCCAATTTGTGATTAGTTTGCTGACTCAGATCAATACTGTAATTGTGGGCTTAACTTTTCATCACACTTGAGGCCGAAATTGTGGGGCAATGTATTAAGACCGCGACAGCGTAATTATGGCCGGATTACGTGCTTACTGGCTGATAGCTTTGATGAAATAAACGTCACTGATGCCAGGACTTAGCGAGTGCCTGCTGCCGAAAGCCGGATGAAGTGTGCCCACTTCCACTTTTGATGAAGACTAATTGTTGCCCTCAGATCCTGCAGGACATGATGGTGGAGATTGACTACGACGCCGACGGGACGGTGTCCCTCGAGGAGTGGAAACGTGGCGGGCTGACCACCATTCCCCTGCTGGTCCTCCTCGGACTCGATACGAACGTCAAGGAGGACGGTAATCACTTGTGGCGACTGAAGCACTTTAGCCGCCCGGCGTACTGCAACTTGTGTCTCAATATGTTGGTGGGATTGGGGAAGAAAGGACTTTGCTGCACGTGTAAGTAAAATTCCAAAGGGCGTACTTTTTTGCCCAAGTTAATATCCAATAAGCGTTTGAAACTAAAATGGCGCGCAATTACACTGTTGCAGTTTGCAAGTATACCGTGCACGAACGCTGCGTGCAACGAGCGCCTGCGAGCTGCATAGCGACGTACGTAAAGAGTAAAAAGTCGCAACAAACTTTGCAACATCACTGGGTTGAGGGGAACTGTCACGGTAAATGCGCACGGTGTCGAAAGCCCGTCAAGGGTGGTATTACCGGCTTACACTGTCGATGGTGCCAGATCACGGTAAGTCTTTTAAACTTTACAACATTTCAACTACAGGAACTTTATTTTACTTTTACTACATTCTCTAATTTTTTAAATCTACCAATAAGTTGCTAAAAAGTGATTTTCACTAGGAGTATGTGTTTAAGTTTGATAAAATATTTCGTAAAATAAAAACAATGTTGATACTATCTGAAATGCACTTTAATATATGTTACATCAACATTTTTCGGGTGTATATATATCAGTAAAATATCAAGGTTATTTTATTACATTTTCATAATCTCGAAAAGGAAAGAAAGTTTAACAAAGTATATAATGTTTATCAAGATGTGTAAATACTTTGATACTGTTGAGAAATATGCATTTTCATATGTTCCAAGGGTCACCCCTCTATCACTTTGAAACATTACTCAAATATGTACCCATTGGGGATCGCCCCCTTTCGAAACATCAAAACATATTCGATACGCGGTTAAGCACCACGGACCGGATGTTTATAGTCACCCAGGATTTCACGCCGCTTTCGAAGATTGTGATGGGAAATAAAGTTAGTACGTTGTTGGAAAGCTAAACATTTCCCAAGTTAAAAAATTAAATATCTAATAGATCAACTTATTGTTAGATTAGTTTTAGTTATGACTTCTATCGCGCGTCCCGGGACTTTTTTGTACCATCAAAGCTAACTTGCAATTTGTCGTCTTACAAAACTAACTTGCATTTTGCCGACCTACAAACTGCAAGTTGGCTTTGTTAGTTTCTGAAATAACATTTCCAATCTGACAAAAAAGTTCTCATGCTGTGATGTTTCTTCTGTTAAAACAACATTTTCATTTCATCCGGTATTTTGCCATATT
>WSZQ02044153.1:0-31012 GCA_019419845.2 Weissflogia rhopalogaster
CATTTAATCCGATACACTCCTTAATCACATGCTCCCATGTATCCCTTCCAGCCATGCATAATCCACACCTCTTATATCCTCTGATTTTTTGTAAATCAACTGATTAAATGTAACTTTAAATGGTGTAATAACTACATATTTAAATGCACAACTAAATGCATAAAAATAATACAAATGCGTCCGGTTGAGATTAAATTCTTGTAGCCCTATGTAAAAGTTCTGAATGTAAGAATTTTAACATCTACTTCAATATATGTAAGCTAGATGGCGATACATGTTTACATAAATATATAAACCGAATCTATCATAGTTAAAACCGCTTGATATCGACTGAAAATGCATCGTGTTCAGAACAAGTTGGAACACATGTTACATGCATGTTTGGTTTATTTCGCGTCTGATCGTCCTCTGGGTGCGTGCGCCGGACATTTTCAAGATTAATGCGGCGTCCGCGACGATTTATCGCTCAACGAATGCAAGAATTTGAATTTCTCTGCTTAATTAATGTAATTACATCACTGACGAGATAAGTCGCGTTTCGAAATAATATTCCGGCTGCATGTTCGACTCTTTCTCTCCTCTACATCGCCGACTACACACAAAAATCATGAATGAATACGTATCCCATATAGAAATAAACGAACATTAATGTTTAGAAAACGCATGCGTTAATACTGGCTTATCCTTAAGTAATGTAATAATCAATATATCATTTTTTCGGGTTGGAAAAATCGACCATTTACGGCGTTATTTATCGAATGTCCGGCGCGTTGAAGTAATTGAAATATTTTGGAATGCTGCTCGCGCTACAGCTGCGGAGATTACCAGGAATTACACGCAAGTCAAATCAACTTAAGTCAGGTGTAGTCCAACAAGCCGCCGCCGTGTTTAAGGCAAATAAAAACTTGAGTCAAACGCAAGTTACAGTTGAATAGTTTCGAAATATGTTCGCCGCGTGATCAAATGTCATTTGCAGGACGACGACGGCTGCAAGATTAGTCGAATTTATACGCATTTAGTCGCGTTTCAATGCGCATGCGCGGCTTATTTGATGCCAAATATCGAACATTTTCGATTTTGTTTCAATATTTAATCCTTTTTGAAGTGTTACTTTCAATCTAATATCGAATTGCAAAAAAGGAAATGTGTGACAAGAAAGCTATGTTTTTCGTAATAAATAATTTATTAATTCTCCTTACTTGATTCCCTCAAACTGAATAAATCAGTTTATTGATTCAAACATATACATAATATTATATTTTATAAATAAAATATAGCTGTAAAGCGGCGTGTATATCAGAAACTAGCAATCCGATTTTAAATTTTCTTTTTTTAATGTGTTTCGACTTGCGATATCGGTTATTTTTAATTTTTATTCTTTTTAATTTAACCCATTGAGCTTTCTTTTTAATTTCTGTAGTATTTATCTGAGTTGCGCCTGCGTGGCACGATGCATCATGACCAATTTTGGGTCTAAACCTTGGCATAAATCTATAATTCAAATTCTAAGCGTTTCTTTAAGGTTTTCTATATTATATTTAATGGAAAAATACTATTATATGACCTTTATTGGTATTAACCTCGGTACTTTTACAATACTTTACAGCCAACAATATATTTTATTTATTTACTCAACAACCTTTTTCTACCACATAGTGGTGTAAGGGAATAGTAACTTTCACCCGGCTTAATCCGGTCTCGCTATTGATGGTACTTGCTCTGAACTTTTTTGTGCATATGGGTTTTTTCCGAGCACCGTTGCAAGCGAATCGCCCAACCTTTATTCGCGTTTTACCGCGAAATCAGGAGTTCACGGATGGCGCCGCAGCCGCTTGTTGAGGCGGGGGGTTCCAAGTGGTCACCCATCCAACCTCTAGCTACGTCCGACGTTGTGAACGCACGTCTCGAACGCACCCTTTAGGTTAGACAAATATAGGAACGTTTGGGTCAGTAGATGGCGCTGTTGCAAAGAGTGTAATGTAAAGTTAAAAGAATGTAAACATCTCTTAACAAAATGTTCGCAGCCCAAGTTCCGATGATTAAATCGTGGCGTTCAGGTCAACTGGGACGGAAAGAATATTGTAATGCAAATGGCTGACTGTGGGCCTTCGTGGTGTAGTTGGTAACACAACGTACATATGGCATACGGAGATTGTTGGTTTAAGTCCTGTCGTAGGCATTCATCATTTTCTCTTTCTAATTATTGCAATTCGTGATTAACATCGTAAAAATTGCCTACCGATGATTATTTGTTCATATTGTATGTCAAAGGCAGCTTCGCTGCGGTCATATTTCATGACAATATGATGGCAGTAGTGCGTTCGAGAAAGTAAACATCTTTTAACTAAATATCAATTTCCGATGATTCTATTGCATTTCGTTTAATTTTGGTGTAATTATTCGCTGTTAATGTACCTAATTTCATTAGTGCTATAATTGTCGCGATCGGTTGGCGCGTCGATGCGAACTCTCACCCCCATCTAGTCATAAAGTTTGAAATTGGCGCCACTCCGGTTGATATTATATCCTACTATTTCCCACTCCCGACGCACATTTACTGCACGTGGCGGATTCCACAGGAAACAAAGAAAACTTGTTTGTTAACACATTCAACCGAAAGAAGACTGACGGTAGATCGCGATCGTTCAGATGGAAAGCCCTGATATAGTCATTCCGAAGTTTGATTGCATTTCGAATATATTTCTGTTTACAACATACTTAACTTTATTCATCCTACTAATTAATATACTAAAACTCATGGATGCAGGTGCAATTAACATTTTAATCAAATCGTGGTCATGCGTTTTCCCTAAAAAAGCAAATCTCAATTAAAATCGATGCCATCTGCAAATCAACGCAATCGCAATATTTATTATTTGTTCGTACAGGCAGCCAATGCAACGATAACCATCCCATAGCCATGATTTCACCACTTGCAATCAACATCCTCGCAGTGTCGAATTTACAACGCGTCCAGAAATCCAATGCATATAAATTATTCGCAATAATCATATTTTTCCCTACCTACGCGTTTGCGCGTAATGTAGCTCGTTTTCACACTCCGTCTTTTTTTAGTCGTTTTCAAATCGAAAGCGTCTGCGAATATGGCGCCACCATGCGTCATCTGGTCGTCGGTATTTCCGATTTAATTAATAATTAATCCGTTAATCTGTAATTAATGCCACCATGAAGCGCAATAAAGCTTAGCAGTCAACATGCCACAGGTGGGTGATGCACTGATAAGTTTAGTGCCTCCATCCAGCAATTAAAAATCGTAGTTGCAAATGGGAATAGATGACAAGGCGACTGTTGTTATTTTGTAGGCGTTTTTGTTGTGGAAATTGTTACATCTTGAAGAATGGAAGCTATTTTGGGAAGTAAAAAAATGTTGGTCGAGTTTGTTGCACAATGCATAACATGCATTAAAGTCAAGTTTACTGGTACCTGATATGAATGGCAATGGCATGGTCGTTAATAATCGCCTACGCAGAAATTGATGTGCTGCTTAAATCATGTTCGCTTGTAATCGTAATGCATCCTGTCAGTGAGATACTCGGCGAACATCTCAGGGAAATGTCAGTTTTAACAACTCAAATCTATTAATTTATTTCCTAAAGAAACAATCTTAAAGTCAATTCTGTCACGATTTTTTTTTATTTAACCTTATTAAATTTCCGCGTAGGGTAATAGAATCAGTAGGGTAATAATGGCAGAGTTCAGTATAACCGAGTTTAGGCTAACCGATTTCACGTTATACGAATTAGCAATAATCTGATGCAGGGTAACCGAGTGTATGTTAATCGAATTCAGGGTAAGCGAATTGTAGATATCCGAGTTTGTGGTAATCAAACTCAGGGTAACCGAATTTAGGTTAACCGAGTTCACGTTAACCGAATTAGGGATAACCGAATTCAGGGTAACCAAGTTTAAACAATCCGAGTTCATGGTATTCGAACGCTGGGTAACTGAGTTCTGGATATTCGAATTTTCTATTACCTAACTCAGAGTAACCGAGTTTAGGTTAACCGAGTTCATCTTAACCGAATTCAAGGTAACCTGAATTCACTCATACGGAGCTCGAATTTCACGATTGACATAACCAACAACAACTTCCGCTAGTGTGATAAAACATATTACATTATATTATTCAATGTAGTAGTATCATAACGGTCCAGTGCCTATACATTTTCACTTCTGCCGGAAGAATCTATTGTCCTGTCATGTAGGAACCGTTCCTCTTTGATTTCATTAGTTCCGTCCAAGCTTTGTACCCTTCAAAGCTTCCGCCAACGTGTGATTCACCTCCCAAACTTCCTGAACTAGCAACCAATGCATTAAATGCACGAATTCAAATTTTAAAAATTGCCTGCTTTAAAATAGTCATATCCACATCTTGCACGTAATAGTCATACATTTGCCGGCGACAACATTGTTGCAGTAATGCATTCCACACAACTAACACAACTTCTACGCCGGCGAGCGTGTTTTGTCTAATCGCACGCCTTCTCAGCCGTCACGCACGTATAACGTACACAGCCGCAATCGCATTAACTCGATTAAATTAGCCGTATTAACGCAACAAACGCTGTATTCAATTTCACCGCGCGCAATTAGCCTAATCGGCTAATTAAACGAACAATTCCATCGCCGGTTGCAGCGGTGATTAGCGCACTGATTGGAAAAATTTGATAATTTCGACACTATGTGCGATAAATTAACGCGCTAATCGCATTAATACTATTCGCAAGGCGCGCGTAAGGACGCCCGTCTGACCGATGGCGTCGCATGGAATTATCCTTGACGGAATTAAATGCGATATTTAATCAATTAGGCGCTCGCTTAATGGCGATCGGCGGGTTCGGCGTGTCGACATTAATTAATATGTTAATTGGGATGCCGCTGTGACACGTTTTCGCCCAGCGGCCACAAGTAGTAGGCAGGCGGCGTGTTAATTAGAGTCTTGCTGCTCCTTGCTCCATTATTTTATTCTTCGACGCTCTCTGGACTTATGTAATTTGATCACTTGAAGTGCAACGACGAACGGTTGTTTTCTATCGTCGAGATTTTTCAACACTTTAATTGATTTTGCATTGAATTACCGTCAGTTTTCCGAATATTTTCGAACGCGGATTTATCTCAATCGCGTTTGATTTAAATTTAAACGTCGACCTGTTGAAATTTACGGGAGATTGTAAAAATTTATTGCTTGATATTGCATTAAATTAAACAGCGGTGACCAGAAACTGTTAGAAAGTTAATTAATTTACACGTTATCTTAATTTTACATACCTTGAAATATTTTTCATCTTTTCGATAGGGTTTTCTCTTTAAATTGTCTTCGAATTCACTTTTTTTTCGTCCGGTGAGAATGAGACATGTATGAAATTACATTTTGTTTGAGTGCGTTTGTTCCTTTTCATTTCAATAAATTGTCAATATAATGAGGCAAGTCAATTTGACGTTTCGCGTTTTCGAGATTATTTTCTTTCAAACTGGAACTTTGTAGCAGTGAATTGTATTGTTGAACCTGAGCACATGCGGATTCCCCCGGATAACCCACTATACCAAGCAGTGCAGATAATCGGGATGGGACCCAGATATATTGGCGATAGAGATCTGAATGTGGCGGATAAAAGACTGATATGATTGTATAGAAAAGAAAGAGGAGTGGGCGCGTGATTGCCAGGGGAAAATGGGAGTGAAAGAGTGGCTGAGTGAGGTTGGAAGGGGGGAAGTAATGTGGCAATAAAGGTTGTCTACTACTGTAATGAGGTAAGTTGTATGGAGTATAGCTGCGAAATTTTGGGTTCTCGTGTTTTGTAAACCTTTGGTTTATATTATTAACAATATCCCAAAGTAAGCGTTTAAGTTTTTTTGTCAAAACTTTACAAAAAATCGAGTTCCCACTTTCGCCTGTGGTTGCAGCATCGTCAGACATTCTTCACAAGTTCAAAGCAAATTTCAACACAAATCTAAGTGTGAATTGCTAATTTATGAAGTAAGAATATGACGCTAGGTTATGATCCTATTAATTTTCGGTATGTACTCACAAAATTATTCAAATTTCAAGTACTCGCACCAACTTTATTAACTTGTAATACACTGTAATTTCTCCTTGTAACCATGCAAAATTGGAATTTCATAATTTTAATTAAATTTCCAAATTAGGAATGTATTAAAAAAGTAGCAATGCACATGAAGGGTGAAGTGCTAGTTCTGGAGATTGAGAAGAGCAAATAAAGACGGCACTCTCATAAAGTTCTTTTGAAAATATACTTTTCAAAAATCATGGTAATTTTTTTTGAAGTTATAAAATTTGTATTAAATATAAAATTACCAATAACAGAATTTATTGGTAAATTACATAAAAGTAAAATTTATTGAAGTTTAGTACGGTAGGCAACATACAGAGATCTGCGCACTCACTTAACTTGACCTACTCCGAAGCTAATTAAATTCTGATTAATATACCGTACCGATTCATTCAAAACACAAAATTATTCTTAACTTTCCTCTTTTGAAATTTACTTCCTTCCTAAGCCCACCCACAACTCAAACCTATTGAAACGGTTCGGATATTATTGATGTATTCCTAAATGTTCATAATTTATTTAAACTCGCATGGGCTTGGCTCGTTGTTGGCTTGGCTGAAATTATTTTCGACGCGTATATGACAATTGCCCGAAGGTAATGTCAAGCGGTGAAACTAGTTTACGTTTTGCGATTATTGCAAGTGAGAATCTTACAATATAGAACAAGACCACAACTGTGAGTGCAGGCAAAGGTGTCGTTGTTCAGACCAAAGGAAGCAAATCCGTCTTTTACGCGTGCGGTTCTAAAATACGCACTCTTTTTCCGTGAAGATGATCGAAACAAGCGTCAAGGCAAAAACGACGGCGAGTGCCTGCTATGTTTTTTAATACCTTGTCGGCTGCTAAGCCATCATACTCATGTACCTTCCGAGGACTATGCGGCTTAGCCGTGTTCTTGGAGGTATCTGCTTTGATTTGTATAGTAATCGGCGCGACCGCTACAGACCTCCCAGTGCATTTAGACGAAGAGACTCGCAACCTCATTGACAACTTAAAATAATGATCATAATGTACACTCTAAAGATATCTACAGGATGTTTTATAACTCTTTGCTTTTAGTGCTTACCAAATTTTAGGTTCTCTTTACTTATTTTCGCAGTTTTTACTATTTTTCTATGAAATTAATTCAACATTAGAAATATCAACTTAGACGTCACATTTTAAAGATATTTTCATATTTTATTAAGAATTATTTGAAATTTCGTTCAAAGGAGTTTAGTTTGCAAAGACATACTTTGAACACTTCAAGTTTACCATCAGCTTTTAGTCCACCACGTGTGTTCTCAACTCTTTTGTACTTTTGGGATGCTTTTAACGATTTCAAAATAGGAGGTACAGAGAGCTATTCCCCTCGGAGCAAATTTGATTTCTTTTACAGATGACCCTACTCGAAACGGGTAATAGTGATGATCATGTAGTTATGTTTCTTGGAGTGGATGATTTGGATGAAGTTTCAACCCGAAGTTTATTAACACATGAAAACTATTATTTGACAAATAAATTATAAGTGAATGAATTCTTGTCAACTACTTTAGTGATTTCAAATTGAGAATCGGAAGTGAAGTGATTTGTGTCCACTGGATCATCCTCGTTATTGGGTCCTGTCGCCCCACTTACAGGTCACCCCGTCTTACTTGCGCGAATGTGACATGCGCCCTGGACAATCTTGGTGGTGGAGGCAAGTGTACGATGGGTTGCCTATAGTGGCGGTCATTTGTTGTGTGGTGACATAACTATATATAAATTTTGGAGAGCTTCACAGTTATATACAAGTTGATACATCTAAAAATGTTTTATTTTGACTTAAATAATATTACGTAAAAGAACCCAAACTGTTCAACAATTACTAGAGATTTTTTAAATTACTTATATTGTAGTCCAGCCAAGGGGCGTCGATGACTACTGTCCATGAGGTCCCGAGTTCGATTCTCGGTGGGGATTCATATTAAAGTGAATTCTTCTTCTTATCAATAGTGTTAGCCTCTAATATGACTAATTACATGGAATAAGAATTGAATAGACCTAATGTTCATAGCAGTCGATGTTCCGTAAAAATCAACCAAAAAAAAAAAAACAATTACAAATTATTAGAAAATAAAATTAGAAATTAGAATTAGAAAACAAAAATGCGAATAAACGTGTGCCTTCACAGCTTGAAGAGAAAAATCGTATGGTTAGTGGAAGTCGAAACAGACACAAAGGGGCTAGATATAACCCAAAATCATATTAATGTTCGAGATCCGTTGAGAGAGACATTAAGAAAAAAATATACATTGTCTGAGTACCCCAAGAATAAACACAGGGAACAAATGAAAGCAGTGGGGAAACAACGGAATGTGGAATGTATCTAGTAATATTTATTTGACGTCCTCTGTATAATAAAAATATCATATCCCAGAGATGCATATTGGTGCACCTTTGATACACTGATACACACTCCTAAAACAAAAAATAAGATGATAGCCGATAGCAGATAGTCCTACACTTTACTTGTTTCCATTGTAAGATAATAAAGGATTTTCTTCTTTTTTTTCAGATGGTCGTGGTGGACGTGGATAAACCTTCCAGTTTTCTCCCAATCGTGAGTACCATAAAAGCAAAATATGTATCTAAAATATAGGATTTTTGTCGGTGTGCCGCACTACGGTCAGCAATCACATTTCGGGGTGTAGGGGATTAAGATTACCTGCATTACCAGCAGCATTACTATTCCGGTACTTTATTGGTACTCAAAAGGAAATATCCAAAAATTCCAACGCCTTTGCAGTACTCACAAAATTATTCACATTTCAAGTGTTAACATCATAAACATCAACAGCTTTTATGATGATTGCTACCGTAATAAATTGTAATTTCTTCTTGTTAACGTCTAGAAACGCTGCAAAATTGGAATTTCATAAATTTTATTAAAAACCCAAATTAGGAATACAATAACAAAGTACACACGCACGTGCAGTGTGAAGTGTGCTATTTGTACATATCCAAATAGGCAGGTAAAGACGCCTCTGTCATGAAGTTCTTTGGGAAATATACTTTTCAAAAGTGACGGTAAAATTTGTTGTGGTTTTATGAAATATAAGATATTTCATAATTTTACAAGCCGAATTTAATGCTAAAAGTAGTTAGATTGCACTATCTTAACTTATACTTTGTTGAATATAATACAATTCTGTATATGCGGAAAATAATTCATTTTTAGCACATTACACAATTTTTACGATTTGTGTTTTGTTATTGACGGTACGTATTATCAAATTCCTGAAGTTTACGAGCGTTTTTCTTTACTTAATACAGGGCAATAAAATCTAACATCCGATAGAGCACTCGCACATGCTCGCAGCGACAAATCAGGCGATTAGTTTTTATATTACCTATTAGAATGCAATAAAATTCGATTCGAGATATGCGCTCAATACTCGGGTAAAAATATCAATGTTATGCCGGAGAGCAAGTATGGCATAATACAACATAATGGAGTTTAATACCATTTTTATTCATACATTTTTCTACGGACGTTTATAGCGTCTAAAAGTTTATTAATACTAAAGTTTTTTTTATAAAACATCAAAGTTATTGTTGGTAACGTATTTGTTTTTAATATGGTGTACTAAGGCAATGTGTATTTATGCCAAAATATAACCAACTTTGCCAATGTAACACAGGGTTTTTCTATTTCCTCAATTCAAAAAGCTGAGAATATTAAGCAATGCACAATTTTCATTAAAATATCCCCTTGTAAGATTACACATTAAGTAATGTAAAAACTTGTGTAATTTTCTTTTAGGGTCAAAAAAGTAAAATATAATTTCCAAAATAGTAAAATAGGAGAATACAAACAAAAACACTCGGTATTTGCGGAGAAAATTACCCAACTTTCTTCAGTTTTTGCCCGTCATGCTTTTAAAAGTAATTCATTGCCAATTTCATGCCCAATATTTACCTAATAAATGTCAGGCAGCTCTTTTCAAGAGCGTCAAGCGTGGACACGGTGCAATTCGGCGAATTTTGACATGCGCCACCTTCTAAAAGATTAGCCATGGTCAAAGATATGGCACATGCCCACCGTGCGCCCTCCCATGAAATCCCCAAAGAAGATTTACAACGCTTTTGGCGGTTCGGTTCCGTTGCTCTTATGTACTGGTGGGTAGTTTAGCACTTCTTCTTCAGGCAGTTCCTACTCTCGGTAGTCGGTGCGTGCTGGCCGTAGACGCTGGGCAGTTCCTCAACGTCTTCTTAAGATCTCGTCTCTTGTCTTGACGAAGCGCGAGCGTTAACTAAACACGAGCGTTTAATTTATTAAACAATATTTGCATAGACAAACCACCAGAGGTTCATGGGAAGTTTTCGAGTCAAGAGGGAGAGACCTTAAACGATTTATCGCGTTTATTAGTGGTTATTATCCGGTGTGTATGCGCCACCGGCGTAATTAATGTGCTAATTACCGGGCAGTGCATTTTTTCAGTGCTCGGTTGCGTGTGAAACACGGTGTATGTTGTGCTTGCATCTGATTGCTCAATTCGTCGGCGTCGTTTCTGTGCTCCTTATTGTGCATCAAGTGCACGCTGAGTACGTACTTTGTCTTGCTCCTTACTTGGCCTGTGCACATGTGCTCTGTGTCTGTGCGTGTATGTGCATAAATTTAAATTGTCTTCGCCTGCACCGGCAAAGGATGACGAGCATCCGATGATGGACGAGCCGCTAATGATTGGGTGTAAGGTGACCAGGTATGCACTTTGCAAATAATAAATATTCTTGATTAATTGACGCCGATCAACGATCATCGAAAGGAGACGCTTATATTTTTTTCTTCATACCTTTATATGTATTGGGTGTTTTAGTAAATATCTTCAACTTTTACCATAGAAATTTAAATGGCTTCGTAATTCCGCCAATTTTATCAAAGCAATACGGCTCAATTCAAATTGTTAATAGCAATGAATTTGTGATGATCTAACAAGGGAGTGTTCCAATTGTCCAACACCAAAGCGAATGAAACTTTTTATACGTGTAGTACTTATATAGAAATAATTTGTGTTAACGGGATTTTATGCCGTTTTGAGCCGTTTGCCCAAAAACAATTTTCAAAGTTTGTATGGGTTTCGTGGTGCATTCGTTAGAGTGCTTGCCTTCTTTTTCAAGATTTGCGGGTTCAAGTTTTGCCTGCGAACTTTTTTTTCTTTTTAAATTATATATTTAACAAATAATAATATAACAATAAATAACACATAATTACGTATTATTTTGTACTATTAAAACATTTAAACCGGCGGAATTTTTGAATGAACTTACATGTTTAACGTATCTGCACAAAAACATACCTCATTCTCGTTATAAATATTGTTATATCTCTTTCTTCTGAAAGTTTTGCTGCATACCTGACATATTTGAGAATAGTGTCCTTTTTATATCAATTACAATGGGCTATATTGTTACTGTAATCAAAGAGAGTTTACTTAATATTGAATTAGTTGCGTGATTCCCAATTTGAAATCAGTTGGGAATATTTGCGTTCGCATAAGAAAAAACACAGAATAAAGAATATGTCCTATATGTATCTAGAATGTAAAAATGTCTATAATGCAACAAAATGATATGATCAATTTCTCCGAAAGCTGATTTCTCATTTAACACCTTCTGTCGTAGTGTAGTGTCTGTCGAAATTCATGTCCCCGTTTCAAAGAAAGCAAGAGGAAAACAAAAAGAGGTGCCGACCAGACTTGCACATGTCGTTGTGATGTAGTAAATGAAGTAAAATTGAAAGCTCAATCAATAATCGCACGCCTAAATAAGTTGACACGCCGCCAATTTCGTGCACTTCATATGTCCCCGAGCGCGAAGTTTGGTTATGTTTTACCAGCCGCTGCCCGTTGTTATGACAGTTTGCAATTGTCGGATCGGAGATTTATCCCACTATCTGCATGCGCGTTGCGACAATTCAAAACAACAATAGCCCGCAATAATCGGATAAACTATGCGTGTGCTCTGGGTATTTGCATAGAAAAACGATCAACTATTTTATTGGTGCTTGGATTGTCACGTGCTCGCGTAGATTACAAACTTAAGTGCAGTTGGCAATCATTCCTGAAATGTTTCCAAAGTAACACTGACAAATATATAGATCAAAAGTAAGAAAACCTTAGTTAGATATTTATAATCCCTAAAACCAGTTAAAAAAGGCCCAAAAATGTTCAACTGAATGAATATAAAATGAAAAGAGAATAATGTGCAGCTCCAATAGAAGCATAGATAAATCTGGGTCTAGAAACTTTTTTCGTTACAAATCCTAAACAACAATGCTTCGGAATCGAACATTTTTGGTGTCGGTGTAATTGTTAATAATGTTAATGTCATGTGAATAAACTAGGAAAATTGAAAACCAATACAGTTACAGTATTTCTTTTTCTTTCACAATTGGTTTAATGTACGCAACTGTTTTCTCCTATAACTTGGCCCTAATACGTGGAAATTGGTTGAAAACGTGTAGATATAATTATTTATCAATGAATTTTTGATTTGTGAAACAAATAAATGGGAATATGCAGAATTATCCCATTTTCCTTGAGTTTGTACCGAATGTATCTGGTAATAAAGTTATTTTGTTATATTTTTAGATTTTGAAGTGTGCCAATAAGAATATAAGCCTTTCTAATCACGTTTTACACCATATAGCATTATCCATATTGGTTTTAATATTATTCACTAGATCATGTCTACTAAGAAACAATTCCTATTGCTCCTACATACAATGAGTATCTACCGAGTCCTATGAATTATAAATATGCAAGTGGCGACATATTTTGGGAGAAGTTAGTCCTACTTTTAATTGAAGAAACTCAAAATGTAAAGCTGTCAATAAATCGATGACAAAAAATAAATTGAAACTTCAAAAATTATAAATAATTAACCAGGTTTTATGTAGATGAAGTGTTGACACTCCTAGAAGACATATGTTAAATTATAAACACAATTTGTTTGAACAACAGAACAGCTAAAGACAATATAATTTATCGACGAGAGAAGCATGTTGAAACGTTGAAAGCACACGTTGAAATCAACATCGACTGTCTGCCGTGCAATGTATTAAGGCATTTTCTGCAGTTGTCTACGACATACGCATTAGAACGCATTCGAATGTCGTTGCATTTGATGCGGGGCTGATTGCGAATGGCAGTACAGCGATCGCAAGACGCGATTCCGTTATCGCTTCACGCCGCACATTTGCCACGTCGCTCTCGCATCGCGCATGCACGAATTCTTCCGTAAGTCGCTCATGCGCGGCGCACATGAGATCAGCCGTTGATAAGCGCGGCGAAACGAGCGTAAATCCCACCGTGGCCGTGTTAACGCCGTGTTAATCATCGCCTTTTTATTGCAACTGAAAATGACATTGCAGTGGCATTGGGCATTTGGATCATGTCATAGGCGTTTAATTAATTAACGCATTGCAAATGCAGCGCCGGCAAACGAGGTCACTTCCGTGCTACTCCTCATCCACCTTTATTAAACTGGCTGCGATTCTGTTGCGGCAATGTCGGGTTCATTAAAATCGCGCGAAATTAATGCGATGAAATTTGTTTCTAAATCGCCGCAAAATATGTTGATATTTATATTTCTCACGTTAGTGTGTGAAAAATAGAATTGCTGTTTGCGTATTGATAATCTTCTTCAGCACATTAGTCGTCGTCGAGCATTTATTTAATCTGCGTTTAATTGTTGAAAACACAAGCACTCGTTCGTTAATGACGCAAGTGTTTAATAAGTTGCCTAACTTTGCTCTCAGCGACTGTGATGTCGTTGTTTACGTTCGTTATCGGTATGAAGATGATAATTACATGTTTCGACGGTGTAAAAGCATCGTGTTTTGCATCTTCCGCCGCGATAAGATCGACGATTCGATACGCACGGTTTGGAGATCGATGTTTAACATTCAATTCAATTCATTGCCGGCTGTCGGCGGCGGCAGCTGATGATGGCTGATGATGACTTCCCGCAGACGGGAGAGGTAGAAGTGACTTTGAAAGACACTCGAACTGGCGCCTATGAACCATGTCAAGTGTCATTCTCGTATCTCT
Organism: Weissflogia rhopalogaster; assembly: GCA_019419845.2. NCBI lineage: Eukaryota > Metazoa > Arthropoda > Insecta > Coleoptera > Staphylinidae > Weissflogia > Weissflogia rhopalogaster. Next base: position 14,165 of record WSZQ02044153.1, read on the forward strand.
TCCTTGCTGCGCGTCTTCAAACATCGCGAAGCGGCATAGACGCACGTTCGAGAAATTCTCGACATCGACAGGCAATAGTAGGAACAAAAAATGAACGATCTTCTCAAGAGGAGACACCACTCTGGACAAATATGTTCATAATATGTCAAAGCAACGTTTCTGTTCGTGTGTGTTCCACAGATTCTAAAAGATGCAGCGAAAAATTGCTTCCATTTCCAAGTTGTTTAATATGTCCAACAAATCATTGACAATTTGTAAAGATGGTAGCTTTTCAGCCTGGGGAGGTTTTTCATGTAAACATTTCACATTGCTACTATGTGTTTCTAGGTCTGTTTTCGTGTTTGTTTTTTCCTTTTCCTGTGAAATTCTTGGAACGTTCGTGTCTCAAACAAATTTGAAAGATTTTGTCGGAGGTTCTTTGGGCCATATGATACTGTCATTGGTATAGTAATTAATAGGATGATAAACATGTGTCATGGAAAATAATTTTCATGTTTTACAAGTATGTTGATGAGTTTATCAAATAGGGGTAGCTTTTCTTGGAATCTCTATTGTATATTTTACATTTTTTACGATTTAATAAATAAAGTTAATAAGAGTTTTTGCCATGGACCAATTGATCATTTGCCAAAACAAAATTTTATGTCCAAATCATGTTTTATTGAATGTTTTATTTTAGATTTTTTGCTTACAGTCGATATTGTTTTCAATGCTCAACAATGCAAATTATTTTTTTGTTTGAATTTACCGAGCATCGACTACTATGGTCTTTGCTCTATTCAATTCTTTTTCATTGTAATTAGTCATATTAGAGGCTAATACTATTGATAAGAAGAAGAATTCACTTCACTATGCGTCCCCACCGAGAATCGAACGCGGGACCTCATGGTCACTAGCCATAGATCAGACCAGAATTGATGTTTACAAAACATTCTTAATTCTAAAAAAGAGAATTTTATTTAAAATTGCAAATATCGCAGTTCTACGTTAATTTCTACATGCTTTAACATTTTCGAATCGGTGTGGGCGTAAATCAGAATTCTAAACTTAACACTGCTTGTCTTTACTTTCCATTTTCATTTTTATGACATCGGCTTTACTTTGATATATCACAATAATGCCATATATCAATAACAAATCTCAACCCACAATAATCATAAAAACTCGTAACATTTTAAGTAACCAGCAATCTATTAAAGCGTATCAAGCACAGCGATGAATTAATAAACAATAAATTATCATCCAAATCAAACATAAATCACCACCACCGACTTGAATACATCTCGGCCACGATTACTATTCATTCATGCGAAGCCGTGAAACCTGAATCTCGAATAAGTCTTAAGTGCTAATATTTAATTCACCTTTGCAAAAAGTTTACTTTTCTTGCTTTGTTGATATTCATAAATATTTAGTGTGAAAATTGGCGTGATTTACATTCTCGTATTGTCTGCCAACCAACGCGCATTATAATTTCATTTGTCATTCGCATTTATAAAATCAAAAAGTCATCTATATTTTATTTATGGTTATTTCCTGAGAATATAATTTAAATCAAAAAATTATAACACAAAAAAACAAAAAAGTGTGAAAATATATGTTTGCCTTTCGGCTGATACCAAAAAATGCGAATAACGTTTAATCGCGGTAATAAATAATCCACACTTGAATTAAATAGCCTCAGGGCGTGTCCATCACTTGTAAGCTGCCTTTAGCTCAGTTTATGTGGTTTTCTTTTCTTTTTGGCACTCTTCCAAGCCTTTTGCCGATGTTTTTTTTGTCGCATCTTTATTTCGTTGAATATCTTTATTAAAATTCATTTGAAGCATATGGTCAATTATGAAATAAGCAGGTAAAAATGAAGTGTGAGCTGTTAATTCAACCGCTTCTCCACGCCTTTGGCTGCCACGCCGCGCAATTAAATAATCTCCGTACGCGGGCGCTCATAAATCAAGACGCTAAGTAACAGCGCCGCGCGTCGCGTACAAAATACTCACTAGATTCATGATAGTCGCATGCGCCGTCGTTTAAATCTAGCTGAGGGCTTTGTGTGGTTGGCGGTTGGTGCAGTTGTCTTAAGTCGTCTCAGCGTCGGGCGCGCATGTGTATTACCGTGCAGATAATCTTGATTAGTCTTAAAATTGAGCTCTACGCTGAAGTTATTGCCAAGTTCTCGGGATTATCACGTTTTAAAGACTTACAAACTTTTTAAATGCAATATAGCTATGTAATAACTACTAGTTATCTAATATTTAATTCAACTTAAATGTTAGATAAGGGAGGAAAAAAAGAACTGTAAAAATGACGAAAGATCCCATAATTTTGCAAATTAGCAAACTTTGAATTATAGTTAGATGTATGTATATAATCTGTGGTAGTGTGTAATAAGGTTAGTATCTTGGCGCAACAAAAATAATTAGACGAACACATTTTTATTAATGGGGAATTACATTGAAAAAAGAGATAATTTTGGAACCGAATCAAGTCACTATATGGAATTAACATCGTTTGTGGGATATTGAAAGACAAATTCATCGGCGTTAAGTAATTGAAGCTAGACCAAGTGCAATTAGTGAAAATACGTATAAAGAATAAATTATGTCGATAGTAAAATACAAAACTGTGGTTTACGAGGGGTGTTAGGCGCTTTCTTTCACAGGTTCATTGCTTATTTCAAATAAATTCAGCGGCCCAACGATTTCGAGATATAAACATGCCAAGAAAGGCGACATCCTCTAATCATTTTCTTCTTGGGACTATGTTTAATTGTGTAATGTTTCATATCCTAATATATTTTCATTAATTAGTAAAGAAAGTCAAGGCAAGCGAGGTCAGTATCAATATTGGCCAAATCGGTTCTCATGGTACTAGACATTTTAGACTCGGACAGGGAGAATTCCCTAGGTCATGGCAGAGGTCGGAACATGGCACACACAGGTGTGGAAACACTGATCTAGACTTTATGATACCCGCTTTTGAAGTTATGGATTTTTGAGAAAATGGAGAGCGTTTGAACTTGACGCAGCGATTTTCTGGGATTTCGGTCTTTATGCCAATAACTAAGAATCGAAACAAATCCCAAGCCAATCTCTCACATGCACAATTATCTAATGAATGTTTACAATAACCACAAATAACTTCAAATTCATTGGTTTTCGAGATATTTTTGCTACTGATTTGAAAAACATGGTTTTGAGAAAAAAGCTTTTGAAAATGCGTTGAAAAATAAATCAATTCTATATATAAATAACTCTTTCGGTTCCAAGAAATGAGGAGGATATTTCCTGGAATTTTTATTTGAGACTTGCATTACTCATTTTCAAGATTTTCTTAGATTAATTAGTATCGAAAATTTAGCAAGGCATTAAAATCAGTTAATTCTGTTGACACCTTGGCAACTTTCCCAACTATTTTCTTCTTTATTTAATAGAGAAAGACAGCTTAATGTAGAAAAAATAACTTTTCAGTGTTTGATAGTAATCGTACCAATTAAAACTCAAATAATTCCTCGCCTGTTACCAATAACTCGATGAATAGGCAACTAACGAAGGTGAAGACGTAAAATGTATTGTGATACCAAGGCAATAAATAATTCACATTTTGAAGCAGTTAGAAATTGGAAATTGATTGCATCAATTAAAACGCCATCGCTGCGGGTTGAATCCACTCTAATGAACACATAAACTAAATATGCAATTAAAGAATAACTTGAAACTTTTTCGAAGAAATAATAATTACTACTTACGATATTGCGCACTGTAGAGTGCTGCGTTCCTCGTTTGAAACTTCAAATGGTTTTAAATTACATCAGTGTTAATTAAATACACATCGGGGATAAACAACTCGAACTATTTACATTTTACACACTTTTCTTGCTCAAGACTCGAGCACTATTTCTATTTGCCGATCAGTGCTTTTCACTGCTGGATTTTACGTTTGCGCACGTTTTATTTGTTTGCGGTTTGAATTCGTGCGCGACTTGATGGAGAGACTGGAATTTGTCAATGTCAATAGTTTCAGATCTTGAATTGCCGAAATATCTTTCGAATTTTATAGATTCGTCGTAAATTTGCAATGGGTTAAAACTAGAATATCTTGTTTGTAGTTGTAAAAATCGTTTGGTAGGCTACCAACGGTACACATACTTTTCTTATATAGTATTGTTGGTTGCATTCTAAGCAATTGAATGTATTATTACATGACAAACGCTTTTAAGACTTAAACTATAAAATAAACTTCATATTAAAGTAAGTTCATATTAAATTCAAATTAAAATCATCTACAGTGTGAGGTTTAAACGAACTTAGATGCCAAGCAATAATCGTTAAATGCATTAATTAATATGCAGATAATATAAATAAACATCCAACGCGATATTCCATAATTCAACGGACAAATTCTACAATTAATTAGCGTTGACCGCGACGACTTTTCCAGCTTCAATCTATGGCATTAATTAAATTAAAACTTTATGTGTACAGTCCTCTTCTTGGCCGTTAGATAAATTTTAAATTTATTAAAGTTTGGAATCTTTAAAATCTCGAACTCATTTATTAGCTCAATTCGAGCTAATTAAATAATTGCCTAAAATAAAATTGATGCAATAAAACTGCCAACAATATCCTTAATAAATATTCACATTTATTCGGCCACTTCAAAACCCAGCTAAAATGATTTGTTAGCGTTTCTTATGGGAGATGAGTTTTGAGTAATTTACATTTATTACTTAAATTACTCAAATCAATAGAAATGTTCGGAGCCGGACAAATGTATAGAGCCGAGGTCTTGTTGAGAGCGATATTTATTCGATGATTTATGAAATTGTGGGTGAATTGAATGCACTGATTTCCTCACATCCACTGCAAATGATTCCTGACTAAAGATTTATTGTTTTCGACGGATGTACAAAAAGGGTGTGACGGTCTTCACACGCAAATTAACGCCTTCGGAAACACAATCGTATTGCCACTATTCAAGTTCAAAAAAGTAACTTGCAACTTACTTTTCTTAAGCTTGTGAGTGGAAACGTGAAGAAGAGTAGTAATCTAGTTGGGCATAAATCCCATGAGTCATGTCCATTTGAGCAGCGTTTTGCAGTAAAACGAAATTAGAAACCAAAAGGGCAATTTTCAGGGCAGTAACATTCGATGTAGTTTAAAGATTACTTCGACGCGCTGGTACGTGTGGGAAGTACTGAAACGTCAAGATTTGCATTCGTTGATTTTCCCAAGTGTCTAAATTTAACTCGGCCGATTTGTTGATTTGTTTTTGCCTTCTTTTTGATTGGATTTCGATGGCATGACTCAATACGTATGACTTGCATCGCAGTTTATTTATTCCGTTCAATTGGATTTGTGTGCCGCTTACGAGTTGGCATAGAAATAAAGCCAAGCAGTGCGTGCTTTTGGGTCGTTGGGCGTTGGGCAGGGCGGACGGAAATATTGTTTGCACTTTTCATTCACGCAATGTCAGGCATGCTCTCGGTGTCGTGCTCGAATTTCCCACGGAACCAAAAAACGTACTGAATAAACATTCGAAGTATTCGTGGCTCAAGAAACGGCATCTTTAAATCTTTTAAATGACGGAATTTTAAATTCAAATCCAGAAATTTGTATGCACAGGAAATTAATATGCAATTCATTAGATATTTATTAAAAAAACTAAATATTATTTCCTGATTTAAATGTTTTTTTCTGGTTCATATTATTAATAACACTTTTTTTAAATTTCTTATTATTAGTAGCAATTTACAAAATAATTAAGCATAAAACATGTTTTAAAGGTATTCAACGCCTATTTATAAATAAATAGCAGAATATGTTTGTTCGATATGTCCGTTCCTTTTTATAAGTAAAGAAGATAATTGGGAATATTTAATTTAACTTTTATTGGTTGCTTTCAAATTAATTACGCATACAAGATGTCGTTAAGGGAACTCAGCGAGTTATAAGTAGGTAACACACATTTCAATAAGCTTGTAACAGTGGGGAACACAAGTATTGTAGAGAGATAATAACAACCTCAAAACAGTGGTGTATGAAGCAATACATAAACAATTCATTGGATATTTATTTAAAAAAAAACCTAAATATGATTTTCTGATACATGTGTGCCTCATTTTCCATTTTTTTATTTTCTTTATAATTTACACAATTCGATGGCGTTGCGATGACATCTATGAGTGACGTTATAACAAGAATATGCAATGCCAATTTTAACATATAAATGTTCCCTCTGAAATATAGTGATCCACAAATTCTTCTATAGTTTATTGATTAATTAATTATCTCTATTTAGTATATAAGTTAAACGTTGCCCTTTTTGGCAGGCGGCGCGCCGCGGCGTTTTGTTTGTGGCAGTATAGCATAAATCAATTTTGCGTCGGCACCGCCGGTGAGATGAAATTTAAGAGCGGCATAATGGCTCTAATTGTAAGTACACGCGCAGCTCAAACCGCGCCCCAGCAGCCTGGCCTAAGCACACGCTAATTACGCGCACCGAGTCGGTGCGTTGAAACACGCGAACAAACCGATCCGTGGATTACAGCGTACTGAAATATGTAAAGCGTGTAACTGGGATGTCTGTATTTACGTATTGTAAATTACATACTCATTTCCCAAAACGTTTTAATCATTTTCTCTTAAAAATCGATTGTTGGATTTATTAATGCAAAAAAATTATAGTAAATATAAACAAATGCTATCTTAGTGACAAGCCATTTTTCTGGCTGCGGAAATGTCAACATTATTATATTCTCAACTTTCAATCATTTATGAAATCGTAACTAGAAGAAAAAGTGTTGCAGCTCTTGGTAGCAAATTTCATGCTGAATCTAAAGGTAATCATAGGATTACGGGAAATATTAAAAGAATTGATGACTTCAAAATTAGTCATTTTTCGGAAAACTATTTTTGAACGTTAAATCTTTTAATGATTACAACAAATCATCCTTTAACGTGTTAACTTTAAGAAACTGGAAGTAATTTATATCTAACAGTAACTTTATAAGTGTCCCATCTTTAAAATATATATTTTAATGTCTTTCTTACTCTCAGTTATGTGGGTGACTATATTATAATCACAACGGCGCCCAGCAAAATAGATGCAAAGCAAAATCATGGCATAACGAATCGCACACACATTGCGCATACCATGCAATTGCAACACGTAAAGTTACCGTTAATTGCGTATTAAATGCTATGGTTAATTGTCGCAAATGTTGACATGAGATTAATTCATACGCACGCTCGGTAGGCATATAATTAAGCAGAAGCAGGTACACGCTTCCACCATTATTCATCGCGAAAAATTCGCGCTATTTTTATCGCACCAATGCGAAACTGCTGTAAAACTAGACATATAATTACATTACGCCAGATTGTAAATGCTGGTAGGGGGTTATTAGAATGTCAATTTTTGCAGAACGTTGTGCGCAATTTGCCAGTTATAGCGATCCCAATCGCGTTAAGAAGCCGAGCGCGCGCTGGCGATGAAAACTTTTTCTCTAAAGCGTATCGTACGTAAAAAGCTTCGTGGACACTGGGAACGTAAGGAGGAATTGACGCAGAGGAATTCACGGCGTCTTCGAGTACATCGTTCGAGAGACATTAATATTCATTCACGACTTTCTAACTATCGTAGCGATTATAAACGTTCTCGTTTACGCGACTAGGTAAACACGACGGTGACGCTTCTCGGGGAAGAAGAAGAAAAAGCGCCGAGCTGCGATTGCTGCTCAAGCTTTGGAATGAAAATGAAACGGCGGCGAAATTCGGATTCGTATTCTTATGCTTATATAATGATTCCGTAATGCATAATTTACACATAAATACACAATTATATTTCATCTAAGACCGAAATCAACGATTTTAAGACTAATTCCGAGGCTTAATGAATTTTGACAGGGTTCTATTTATTTAGGTCACACCCTGCAAATGATCTAGATCGTATTGGTGTTAGTAAACAGAAATCTAGTCCGCATTCAATGAGTTGATTTTGATTAATAAATGAGGGACTTATAAATTAAGAACCACAAATATTTTAGAAAATGTATGTTACAAGATGTAATTTGTGAACTTAAGAGAAATTTATAGCTTCAGATTGAAATTTTTAATTAATTGATTTTTATTGGAAACTATTTTGAAACTTATTTTAGCCTTAATGAATTTAGACTTTTACATATTACAAATTAGAACAAAATCTTTTTAAATAGCCCACCTGGGCAGCACAGTTGGTAGTGCTTCGGCTTACCATGCAGTCGGACAGGGTTCGAGTCTCCGAGGTGGGCACAAACTCCACACCAGTAAAATTCACACTACAAAAATCACAACAATTACAAATCACTCAACAAAAATCACATCAATCGCAGTTCGCGCATCTCACATCAACTACAACAAGCAAAAACCACAAGGTAATCTCAACACTCAACAAGGGATCAACACAACACAAACAATCAGCAATAACAACATCAAAAATTATCATGTAAAATATATAAAAAAAAACAATAAATAAACATGTATCCAGGCTGAAGGACCTGTTAGGTCTATAGCAAGGTCTATAGGCCAAATACATTTCTTTTTTCTTTTTAAATAATTTGATTTCAGGAAAAAACTCTTTATTCGTTTAAATAAATAAATCAATGCTTTAGTGTCTATCGACGATTTGATGTCTTTCCGACGGGTATAACATAACATACATTCTTTACAAGTTTTTATTTGATTTATTTGATTTTAAAGATGGATATTTATATTTTTTATTGTTTAATAAGCTATAAATTCAATTCGGCAAAAACATCCGATAGACAAATGTGTCGAAGACTATGCAATTTAACATTTTTGAATGTCTACATGTGAAGACCACAAACAGAGTTAAACATATTTACGAAAATAAGAAAATTACATACCTTCAGATCGAAATCCTTAATTAATTGCACTTCCTTTCCATGTAATAACAAAGTAAACGTCAGTGTTATTAAGATTTCGTATGAGAATAACCTGCACACGTCAAGAAGCAATGCAAAAACAGAGAGACCCTGGTAAATTAAGACGCGTCGCAGAAAGCACGAAATAAAAGTAAATTAAGACGCGAGCGCCGTGGACGTTAATAGCAATCGCGTGAAGCGTTTAGTGGGTGACCACCCAGAAACGCAACACGCACTCGCACGTAATTATTCGCGCATAATACCAGCCAGAAATTTGTATTCTTTCTGCAACGCGCCGACATGCGCACGCGAAAAAACGCAACCTTTCACACCTCGAGTGTGTCGGACCTCACACCTCAAACGTCAATCAAAATCATCTCTTTCCTTCTTTCGGCATTATACAAATGAAATTCGTCGAATTACATATATCAAATTATACATATTATAGTCTAATTTTAAAAGATTGAAGAAAGATCGAAGTGTAATATAGATTAGAGTTTGTAATTTATGGTAAATGATGGAGGATAAAAGCTCAGGTTACATTTAATGCGATGGCATTCGATTGAAGGATGCTGTTAGGGTCGTAAAGTTGGCCGTTCAAGGGATGAGCAGACAGGCAAGTTACAGGTTGGTGGATGTTTGTAGAGGTGTTGGTGATTCGATTTTATTGATATTGTCCTGTTGACACACATTTTAACACCAAACACAGACGAGGTACAGGCGTGTAACGATTATTGAGGAGACGCGCAGGTATTGAGAAGAGTAAAAAAAAACATCCCTAGTACTTTATATGCATTGACACTGACTTCGGTGTTTAAAAGCCTATCACAAATTGTCGATCAGATTATGAACATGGCAATACGGATTAGACGAGATCATTATAAATTCTTCAAATGTAATTGATATCTTTCTATGATTTGATGTTTGATAAAAGTGTATTTATTCATTTGGAATATTTTGAATGACTTTCCACACCTGAAATTAAATTGGATTATAGATTTTGGATCAGGTTCAGAATTATTTTAATCTAGAATTAGCTGTAATTCCTATAAAATACCACATAATAGAATATGTTTAACAGCAATCTAAAAGCAATGAGGCAATATTGATAGTATGAAAATAGGATGGGAATTTAATTAATCAGCAGCGTTATAGCTTTTATGGCTTCTTGAATCTATTACTTGCCTATAACGTGGTTACAATGCATAAGATATTTAGAGACATAAGATATAAGAGACACAACGGAAGGGCAAGAATGTGTTGTCTTGATCAGAATATTGATAGAATGCTAATGCAGAAACAGGATACTGTTCTTAAACTGACGAAGAGAAAAGAACATTATTCCTTTTTGAGAATTCTGATTGTGTCACAATTTTCATTAAAGTATAAAGTATGATAAAGCGCATTATAGCGGCAAACTATGGTACTATTATTCATTTATTAACCCTTTCTTCTATTTATATGAGCTTAGCTCGTAGTACTATAGGTAAAATCTTGGGTAAATACCTACATATAATGTAAAAATTGGCCAGTTCCACGGAGTTTCCATGAATTTTCGTAAATCCGCCGTAACGTGTGAAAATAATCTGAAGCTGTTTAGGATATTATCAGCAATGGAGGTGACAAATATCAGACTGCGGATCTAATACCACCAGCCATATTCACCAGCCAGGGCATATTCAGAAGCAAATAATTAATAAAAGTTGTGTATGGAAAAAATACAGAATCTAAAGCAAAGCATGTGATTTTCGAATACGTTATCTCTCAATAAAGATCAATGGTATAACAAAGAACCAGATTTATGGAACGTATGCTGCACAGTGGTATTAAAATTGTACCAGCAAAAATATGTTTGTTCTACGCTGCATATTCCTTTTGGAAACATGCCTCGTATTCTAATTACTGTGTAGCAGTATAACAGCTAACTAATCAACTAGGGAGTCTTTGGTAACCTGCCGGTGTGACTCTCCTGATGGTCTACCCTCTTTGACCGATTGCAATTCTGTCAGCCTATATTCTACCAATATAGTCATTCCACATCCTCCTTCGTCTTCGTACTATATCTGGAATATTGCACATATTTCTAAAACGTTGTCAAATCGCGTAATACACACTACGTTCTGGTTTTCCAAAATACCAACTAATTATTTATTTGAGAGCAAGTACTTAGGTACGATTTTTCCTAATTCACACATCTACTATCCTACAGTCTTATTTGAACGACCCCAGACTAGCTAGCATTGACATATCAAAGAAGAACATGTAATCATTTAACACAATTAATGAATTTACAAAGAAATTAATTAATTGAAATTGAAATTTAACAGGGAAAGAGCGGGTTTGAACCGACGACCTTTGGGATACCGGCCCAACGCGCTACCAACTGCGCCACGGATACCCTGGGAACCCCACCTGGTACTTCGAATTAACTCTTTCCTTTTGCCGCTATGTCTTGGCTGACTTTGAGAATATATGTTATATTGAATTTGTCAATTTAGTGTGAAGTTTGAATTATATTTGAGAGCAAGTACTTAGTCATGATTTTTCCTAATTCATTCACACAACGGGTCTAGAGCTGTTCAACGTCGGGCACATCTCCGCGGGCAGACCATCGTGGGTACTCATCATCGTCGTAAAATTTCATCGGGATGGCGTATCATCGTCAGAGTTAGGGTCGAACCGACAAGCAGTGCCGATAGTGAACTTACTACCTGTTCTATTGATTGCTTATCATCGAAATAATATTGTTTAAATAAAAACTAATTGGTATAAAAGTGTTTCCACTGAATGTGGATTGAAATTCCGCTTGGAAAGGTACCAAATTTGATATGAAATTGTAATATCTATTGCGTTATTAACAGCTTGGTTTCATTGCTCTTCGTTCAAAGAAGACTGTTTGATAGTAGTTGTGTGAATGAGTTAGGAAAAATCATTACTAAGTACTTACTCTCAAATATAATTCAAACTTCACACTAAATTGCCAAATCCAATATAACATAATTATTTATCATACTATGTTTGTCGACTTAATCATTTGCACATACGTCTAATCATCTGTAAAGTAAATGGTAGGTCAAGGTAATCACATTGTTTCGGAAAATGTGAACATGAATGAAAAATAGATCAGACAATCGATTTGGTTAATACTACTTACAGGATTTTTGCTATAAACGGATGGAAAGATTTAAAAAAAGAGCGATTCAATTGAAGGGAATCAAAGTTATTTATAGGTTAAATCGGCGTAACCTATAACTGCGAATATGCAATTGGCATTCAAGCACATGCAAATTCCACACCACTCCACACTCAATGAATATTCCCTATCGATGCTCACGATGCACTTGGGACGTGATGTTTGCGTTAATATCATCGCGAAAGGGGCGCGACGTTTTGACGGCGCATCGATATCGACAGGCGGCGTCAAAATAATCTACCGTAGCCAGACGGCAGGTCATCAATATCATCCGAGCATTTGCATAAGTAACCACGTCGTGCAGTCGCGATATGCAATATGCATGCACGTCCGACTGCCATTCGCAACTTCTTCGCGACATTTAATTCGACGGCGGCGCGCCGGCATCACAATAATGAGCGAGCGCGTCGAGAGGCGGTCACACATCCGTCATCTCTATCATGCCGTCGGTGCGTCAATTGCACGTCATCGTTGGTGACAATCACGCGCCGTAATTATGCAAAACGCGTACAGCCTCTCGCCAATCACCATCAACGCCCTGTCCGTCGAAGATTTATCTATTAAAGCGAAATAAATCATGAGAAGGTCTTGTCATTTCGGTTTTAAGAGTTGAGATTGCCTGGTGGCGCTTTTCGGAGGCGTAATTCTTAACGAATGTGCCTTTTAATTGTATCATACTTTATTAATGTACTACAAAAAATTATATCAAAATCAATTTAGAGTTTAATATTTGGAAAGAAATGGTATTATATTGGTCGTAAATCATGGTTGTTACGAGTCACTTTGACATTAAGGATTTAACATAACCGGAGGCGCCTCCTTGTGAAGAAATTCTTGATATATGTCACTCAAATTAGTGCACGGTGTAATTTTCTATAAATTGTTTCTAGCGATTTATTTCTCTTTTTTTTTTTAGCTTTTTTTAAAGCTCATAGAATGGCCACAAAACGAAGAATTATATTTTAAATTACAATGAATAGAAAATTTAATTAATTTCTAGATTTTCAAAAGTTTATTTTATACGAGTGATCGTATGAAAAACTGAAATTTAAAAAAACTTACACATTGTACCTGAACTTTATATTTAAGTTTATATTCTTTAAATCCCAGATAACAGTTACTAATGTCTTTATTTTTTGGTGGTCCAGTTTATAAAAACTTAGTTTAAACCCTGTTTTTTTATATTAAAACGCGGATGTACAACATGAAACTGGAATAACCTGAACTCAGTTTTCAAGTAAAATTTTCCCTTATTTTTATATTTCGTTTAATTTACAAATTTCGAATTTATACTGTAAAACTCGGGTTTACACTTTGCTTTTTAAGGGTTTAACCATTAATAGTTATCTGTGGGTTTAACATAACCGATGGCGCGTCCTTGTGAAGAAATTTTGAATGAAATCATTTAATTCATGTTATGTGCCACCGCGATTTGGGTACATAGTATAAATTTCTTTTAATGTTGATTCGTTCTATCGATTTATTACTCTTTTATTCGAAGCTCATACAATCGCCAAAAAAACGAAGAATTAGCTTTTAAATTACAATTAAAAGAAATTTAAATGAACTTATTACCGTTCCCTACAGAGACAGCAACTTTTTAATGAAACCCAATCCTATCGATTATTGTGAGCATTCATTAAATGGTGCCGTTAAAACATCGATTAATTGATTTAAACTTAAGTACTATCTAAGTCTATGGTCTTAATCTTGCTAATTATCTACGTCGTAAATTTAAACAAGCATATAAAACTTAATTTGAAGAAATGAATTAACTAAATTCCTCTTATCTGGTGATAATCCACTGCTCAACTTTTTATTAGAACTCTTAAAAATACATAAACATGTATTAACTTTGATATGATTATTAAAAACTTAATTAATAATAAAACATCGCGGTGAACATATCGAACGGTCACTTTAGATTGATTTATGAGTGCGTTAATAAAGTAGTCCGTCGCTTTTCAAGCACTGGCGCCGTCAGTTATTTTTATTTGCGACTCTAATCAATAATATTAATTTATAGATCTATGCAATAATTACATTGTCTGTGCATATTATTAACATAGCCTTAATTCACTCTGACATAAAAGGGAACAGACAGAAACAGAGGTAGAAGATTTGATTACAAACTATTACACACATTTTATTTCATAAAATTCTCCTGTTAACATTTTACAGATTAACATTTGCCAACTCCACTGAATGTCTTTGATTATAGAAAACGATTAAATGAAGAGAAAATCAGATATGAAATATTAATATTAGCCAAACGCTGTGAATTATAGAGAGAGCGTTACAAATTTGCGTCAAGAAAACCGTAATTTATGAAAATGTTTGCGTAAAGAGTGCATTAATATCATTAGTATATTAAGCATGAGCGAACATGATCAAACGTAATTTATAAAATATTGGCCTGCGTGCATAAATTAATAAATTAATACGAACGTGAATTATCATAGTTGGCGAGCGCCGAAGCAAAACGGGTGTGCGCGTGCGTCGCGACATCAGACAGTCTCGCAGCAAAACGGAAAACAAACAAAAAGCAGGCAAATAATTGAAACACGAGTTATATTAACGATTGCACCTAATGTTTTATGGAGTATCCAAGTTTTTGAGTAGAATCTGCAGGCTTTTAGTACGTGTTTGTGCAGTTTTTCACGCCGGCTTTTTGCAGCGGCTTAAGTAAATTTGAATTTACGACCGTCTCGTTGTTAATAAATTGATTCCTTAATGATAACAGTTGTGCATTTGCGAATAGAATGTGGAAGCTGGTAAGCCGCGCAATATGCATGGCATGGCGCCAGCACAGAATGCAAATTTTGTTATTGTAATAAGCCACCATCAGGCTCAGGTACTTCTTTCATGCGCTACCACTTGTTTGGCTAATTTACGAGGCAATTAACATTACAATCACACCTCGCCGAGCATTCAAATCGGCGTGCTTGTCTAATTGTATTTAATTTGTATCAATCCGGTGTGATCGTTGATTGCGCGTGATTCAATGTGTGAGTAAGTCGCGCATGTGCATCTTTTAACTTCATCTTCAATTAAATTTCTTTGCGCATTGTAATCGTTCGACGTATTTAAATCCTTCTGTTACAGTTTTTGAGGATAACAAATATTTTAAAGGTATTATGAAATGTGTGGTTTATTCAGGGACGGTTTATTCTTAATATTAATTATGAAACTCATAATAATCGATTTTCAAGAAAACAATATTCTTCCAACATTTTCTACTCAATGTTATATCTTTTTTAAATCAACTTATAATTCATGCGCTTGCCTAAAAGATTAAAAGATGCACATCACACTTGCCTAACGGATAACAACATGCGCTTATTAATGAATAATTGGCAAATTGCTGCGCCGCTAATTAAATTATCACACGGCCGCCCAATGAATAAAGATTAATTAATCAGCCGCATTCGATCGCCGCACGTATTCATAAATAATATCTAAATATATTTCGCATTAATTACGATGCTGTCCACCCGAACTGACAAACCACTCAGCCATCAGTACGTTTCGTAGATGTCGCTGCGATCGTTAACAAATTGCGCGAAACCATTAAAAGCGACTGATTGTGCAAAGCGCGCGCGCCTATCAAAGTGCAAATCGTATGGATTTATTCAATTATTACCAGCCATGTCATGATTGATCATTGGCATAAATCAATTCACGGTGCTGGCAATAAGCTTGCGCGCGCGCCTCATAAACGCAATAAAAAACATTACCCTGCATAAAAAGTTACGAGCACCATATTTAATATTGCGGCAAAAAAAACCGATTAAGTGTTAATTCTGGAATCATTTCTCTCAAGTATCAATTAGACCGAGTCTATAAAGATATTCATAACTGTCCGCGAAATAGGCAGTTTATAAATAAACTTTATCGCTCCGTTTTATTGCTTACAAATTATTTCGACGACTATAAAACCGAAAACCCGATAGTGCCATCTATATTTCAATCTTTGCAATATATTTAGGAACTCCACGTTTCATGAAGATCGCATTTATTTTTAAGGTTCGATTAAGCTGTCTTAAGGAAAATAATACAACAAGAAGGCGTAAAATTCACTTATGCTCATTGTAGATTATCGCTGCTCGTGGGTTTATACAATTTCTGTTTTATCGCGCTTCGACTTAAGTCTTCTTCGTTATCCAACACTTTGCATAAAGTGCATGCATAAATTGTTAAACTTGTAACCATAAAATTACGTTACCAATTTTCGATTTGAAGTTGGTCTAATAAAGTAAGGTTATACACGTATTAGGTTATATTTCCTCTATTAGTGTGCAAGTCCAGTGCGCAATTAGACCCGCTTTCTTGGATCTGCACTGTCACGTTTGTTGCTACGGTAATTACGAGGATTATGAGGATTAGTGTCGATGGTGATTTGCGCCCACCTTTCGCAATAGATTAATCCAATGACAAGGTGGTAGAAATCTGCAAATGGCTGCTACAAATTAAGTAATAACGCCATCTGTATTCTAAGTAGATACATGTTTCTTTCTTTATGTTGTTTCTTAAATGAGATTGTAAACATCTGATGTTTACAATGGTTTACCTCGATTTTTTCTGTGAATCATTGGAGAATTTACTCTAGGGAATTTGCACAACTCGGATGGCTATAATTTCGGTAGTACTATATAGTAGACAAACAGTGAATAAGCGTAAATATGTTTCATAGTCGACCTCATCCGGCTTGATCCATTAAAATAGGATAATATAT
>WSZQ02044264.1:0-22371 GCA_019419845.2 Weissflogia rhopalogaster
TGTGTGTGTGTGTGTGTGTGTGCACTTAATGATTTGTATTAAAAATTTGAAAATCTTTTTCACGTTAATCTAAAATGTGTAAAGGAATGCAGGTAGAAGATGATAATGATGATATTGCGCTCGCGTTGGTGAATTGCTGGGAAAATGCCTGTCCGTTCTCATCTGGTTCTCAGGTAGATTCATCTTCTCGGATTGATTCCGATCGGAACAATTAATTTTCGGTTGAGGAACACATCCTCAACCGAAAACACCCATCGGGGGGAACCCTTTCACTGCACCAGCCTCCGCGCTGGAACCTCCGCGCTACAACTAGAAGAGAGCATCGGCATCTGCATCTGTATCAGCATCTGCGAACAAACTTGATGCGAGTGTGCGCATCTGTGATTTTGCATTTCACACTGGTGATTAACATAAATTAACTTTTCGGAATACGGCTTTTTCTGTTCTTTTTTTTTTACTCGAATTATATTGTAAGTTTTTTTTTTGGGTTTTAAAGGGTTGTTTAAGAATAGGTATTAGTATAACAAGATTTTTAATCAGAAGATCTTTTCGAATCGATTTAATTATAGTCATTAATCCGACTTTACTTATTTACAATGTTGTCGATTTTTTTTTTGTTTTTTGTTATTTTTAATTCGTATTTATTTTATATTTATGCTTATTGTTTATTTTTTATGTATTTTATGTATAAGTTGCGAACCATAACCAAACTCCGACATTCCAAGAACCCCTTTCATAACCCACCGAACTGCCTGCTTTACACCAAAACCGAAATAATAAAAATAAAATAACCCAATTAATTTGGCTATCATTGAACCGCTTTGTATTCCTTTCACTGAAAATTCACCTATCAAATTCAAAACTCCTGAAAACACTACGAACTACTACGAACATACATAAATATGTAAACCTATTAATAATAATAATAATTGATATATTTTATTGTCTTTCGACCATTTTTCGGTCTTTCCGACATGTATTTACATTTTTTTGTATATATTTTTGTGTTTACAATCTTATTTGTTATTGATGATGTTATTGTTGATAGTGCTGAAGATAGTATGGTGTTGATAATATGTATGTTGAAAGTTTTATTTTATTGTTGAAAGTTGATTGTTGGTAGGGTAGAAGTAGAAGGAGGTGTGTTGTATATGTGTTTGTGTTACGTGCTTAATGAATTAGTTATTAATTCACACTGTTGAATTGTCCACCTCGGGGACTCGAACCCCGTCTGCCTGCGTTTTAGACCAACGCTCTACCGTCTAGGCTGCCCAGGTGGGCAACCTATTATATTATATATACTATTACCTATTATATACTATGTATTACGATGTACATTTGTTTCATGACAGAAAGTCTGTAATGGTCGATGCTTGACTTAAGCCAGCTACACCCGTGCAATAAAATTTATAAGCTCAATATCTTGGAGGCAATATACATCCAGCAGGCTATTTCAAAACACCCGGACCTCGTTATAAATGACAAAACCGATACTTTGCTCAGCTCCCCACTAATTCGTCTCCACACATCATAAAACTGTATAATGTTGAATTTTTGTATAAATACGCCTTTTGTAACTTTTGGCTCGCTAGTACCCGACGATGCCTAACGGCGAAATGTACATCGTACGACTTATCAATTAAACTTGTAAAACACTGACAAAAATCGTGTTTTCACATCAAAATATCAACATGTTTTACCAACAACAGTCTCAACTCCATTAATTACTTATTTTTTACTTTACTATACTTATAATGAGCGCCGACGACAGGCATGTTATGACCAGGGCAAGGTGTGGGAATGAGAAGCAAGGAAGAAAGATGTGGATGGGGTATGAATATATGCAGTGTGTTTTATGGCGTTTCATGGTGGGATAAATATACCTAGAAGCAGATGTGTTCCTGAAGGGGTGAATGCTTTGCAATTTAAGACGGGGAACGTAAGAGAGCGAATGTTGTAAATGGTCTTTTAAATAAGTAATATGAAAGCGTATTAAAACGTATTAAAACGCTTAACTTAATTAATCGAACAATTGTACGTAAACAAAAAACTATCGCAACGTCGTGCTATTATGCAAATTAAACAATAATAACAAAAACGCAGAAGAAATGGGCAAAATAACAACATATTTAATGTAGCCATAATCATTAAGGAGAAAAAGTAAACAACAATTAATTTATTTAATAATCGCTTGCCGCAAATGCGCTGCAAAACAATAGATTTTTGTTTCCCGCTTTTTATGCACCGAAAATTTCACAAATCATGTGTTACACATCGTCAAAAACATATTTAAATTAATCGCAGATTTGGATATCTTAAAAATACTTGATTGAAAAAACAACGAAGAGAGAAAGCAAATAATAACTACAACAATTACAACAACAACAACAACAACAACAAAAGCAATTGAATCTAACTATTATTAGCAGCTTTTTTAGATTTATATATCGGTTTAAACTATATTTCAACTATTTATGCGGATTATTAAATGTTGGCCAGACTGTAAAACGTTGAAGATTTGCTGAACGATGCACAATTTCATCCGGTTTCCGCCGCGATGCGGAATTATTTGCGATGTGAGACATTTTGCGACGGCGACTCCGACTCCGATACCAACTCCGACCGACTTCTATGTATATATGGGATTCGTTGATTCAATGTGACAACGTGACAATGTGTGATGCGATGCTGTAACGTGAGCGATGCAGAATCAGGAAATTCACGGCGTGCGCGCGATTACGCAAAAAATCGAAGATTCTCAAACGTCAATTTCGCTCAGCTATTGTTGCGCAACTTAAGCGAGTACAACGTTGTTTTATAGACATTTCCAAGTGAAAACATTTCGAAAAAATGCGAAGAAGATAAGTTTACGATATTGTCTTCTTAAAAACATCATGCGCTCACAGAGAAAATTAATATAAAAAAAAACTACTATTTGCAAAGAAAAAAAGTTCGCATATTTGTGTCATACAATGTTGCAATGATTTAGTTGCGCTGAGCGGGGTGTAATTCGATTAATTGTAAATTAATCGCGCGAAATATGCGAAACTAAAGACGAGAAGGCTTCTCAATAGACATCTGTAGAAACTCTGTGAAATTTTACATGGTTCCTAGTGAGTTTTCATGAAATTTTGTGGATTTTCGTAGAGTATTTTTAAAAAGTTTTTTGAATGATTTTAGTAAGTTTATGGATGTTTTAACGCCTAAATTCAGGCAACTTAGAGTACATTTATGTAATTATGTTTGTTTCTTGGTTATATTAGGTTTTTTTTAAACAATTATTTACTAAACTTTTGAGCAATCCACACAAACCATATTAATAATATTACATTATTCTTACAAATATAATACTCTGTGTTTAAAGTCTCTATTTGTTACATTTTTAGTTTTCAAAAATTTTACGAATTTAATTAGAAAAATTCATTTCCTGCAAACTTTAAAATCGTTTGCTTTCAACGAAATTTAATCATCACCTATAATAATTGAAGGTTTCTTTCACAATCTCTGTTAGATATCGACCGTATATTTGTTTTTGTTATTATTTTTTTTATTTAAACAATTTTATTGAGATTTTTAACGCCTAAAACTAGGTAGCCAGCTTTTCACATTTTAATAAAACAACAGTGTACAATTTTTTCAATCCTTTAATTTCTTCTAAATTAAACGAAAACCTTCCAAAATTGTTTATTATTTCCTATCTCTATTGGATATCAATCGAATATTTATTAGATTTTATGCATTTTTAAAGTTTTCTAACAATTAACAATTATATGGATATTCTTAACGCCTAACGATGGGCAAAAAAAACTCTAAAAATAACTAAAAAACTAAAAAAAAACTAAAACTCTAATAATAACTCATAATTTAAAATCTTTATTGAATTTAAACGAGCTGTTGTTTTTTTTAAATAAAATTTTAAAGTTTTACAGGTCATAACTTCTTTTTATTTTTATTTTTATTTTACCATGGGAAGATGAATAAACTTAGGTTTAAGTTCATAAAACATTAGTTGATTTATTCTTTGCTTTTCCGAGATATTAACGACGTTTTAATTATTTTTATTTAAAATTAAACTAATTCCTAAACGGAAACAACGCCTAGTTTTAAACAACCCAATATACACATTTTTCAAATAATTTAATTCATCGAAATTTCATGAAAATATCTCTGAATAACTTTTGATTTACATTTAATCAAATATTATACTAGTATAGGTAACGAAATAATAGTTGTAATTACATTTTTAGTAACGAAACCATGTTTTAAAAAACGTTAAAAAACATCAAGGTTAAAAGTGTCAAATGTCCAAACCGACCAAACGTCATAATTGCATCTCTCGATTAAATTACGACCGCAAATTGATAAAAATCCGCCTCTTCTATCACGTCTTTGCTTTGCTGAATGCACCAACCCTTCGTCCAGCCGACCGTAGTGTGTGCGACCAACGTGCGACTCCACCCAGCTGGCAAATCGACGAAACAACGAGCACGCAAAATGTCAGGTTAAAAAACCCAGTGTGGAATTTTCGTACAACTAGAGAAACGCGAATCGCCACAACTTGAAGTTGTTTTGCCCCTAGATAGCTAATTAAACCTTTAAAAAATGGTGAGTAGACCTTTTTATAACTACAACTTATTAGTTTAAAGAGGCAAACATTTTTAAATGAAATTTGTGGTTTTTGTAGAGTTTATTCGGTTTCGGACGCACCGCCGAGATCGACATCTTTCTCGATGGCCAAGAGAGTCGGAAAACCGCCGAAGTGAAGACTGATGATGATAAAAAGGAAAGGTTGTTGCTGTATTACGATGGTGAGACCGTCAGTGGAAAAGTGAACATCAGTTTGAAGAAATCTGGATCGAAACTGGAGCATCAGGGCATCAAAATCGAGTTTATTGGTCAGATTGAGCTCTTTTATGATCGTGGTAATCATCATGAGTTCACGTCGCTGGTGAAGGAACTCGCCAGACCGGGGGAGATGATTCAGAACACGTCGTATCCCTTTGAGTTTCTCAACGTGGAAAAACCATATGAGGTTTATACAGGTGTCAACGTGAAATTACGTTATTATCTCAAGGTTGGTGTGAATTTTATTTCTGTATGAAAATTGACTTAACCCATATTTGAAAATCTATTTTTTTCCTCAAATTATGGCAATTTCTTTACGTTTGCCTGTAGATATCATCAAAATTTTGTTATTTAATGCATTTAAATAACAAATTTAAAGTTATTGAAGATTTTTAAATCATGAGTTAATCCATTTTCGCTTTCAAAATTTGTTTCTCTTCGGGAATGTTCGTTTAAAATATGACCTAACCCATTATCAGAAAAAGTTGATTTCTTATCAATTTAAAACAATTTCTTTAGTTTTATATCAGAGAAAAAGTGTAATTTAGACTTTATTCGCAAATTTTTGTGTGACTTATCAAGTTTTTGGAGATTTTTTAAAGGTTGGATAGGCCATTTTTGCTCTCAAAATCATTGCGGCAATCTTCGGGTGGGTTCGTAAATTTGTTTACACTTTTTGTTTTTTACTGGGTAAGCATTTGGCCTAAACCACACCTTGAAAAGTTAAATTTTCTTTCGATTCAAGGTTATATCATTAGATTTACATGTCTATATCATCGTAACTTCGCTATTCAATAAATTATATGAAAATATGATAAGCTTATACTTAGTTTTTGATGATTTTTAAGAATGGATTAGTCCATTTTTACTCTCAAAACAAGTACCCCTTCGGGTAGGTTCGTAGATGTTCGTTTGCGATTTTGAAAATCGTTGATTTCTCCCCTATTTAAGGGATTTCTTTAGCTTACTTGGAAAATTTTAAGATGTTAATCAAATTTTAACAAGTTTTTGAAGATTTTTACGGGTGGGATAGGCCGTTTTGCGTTCAAAACTTTTGTGGCTGTCTTCGGGTGGGTTCGTAAATTTGTTTACATTTGTTTTTTATCATTTCAGCATTAATTGAATTTGGCTTAAACCACATCTTAAAAGTTATGTTTTCTTTCATTTCGTGGCAATATCTTTAGATTTACATGCATAAATCATCATAATTTCTCTTTTCAATAGATTATTTCAAAAGAAAATTGTGTTATACTAAGTTTTTGAAGATTTGAAAGAGTGGATTAGTCCAATTTTGCTTTTAAAACTATTGCGATTATTTTGTCTCCTTTCTCTTTCCCTTCGCTGAAAATTTGATCTATCCCGCATTTTGAAAAAAAAAATATTTCGATTTCATCTAGGTAACTGTGGTTCGTCGCTTGGCGGATATCACCAAGGAGGTGGATATCGCAGTGCACACGCTCAGCAGCTACCCGGACATCAATAATTCGATCAAGATGGAGGTTGGCATCGAGGATTGCCTCCACATCGAGTTCGAGTACAACAAGAGCAAGTACCACTTGAAGGACGTGATCGTCGGCAAGATCTACTTTCTGCTGGTGCGGATCAAGATCAAACATATGGAGATCGCCATCATTAAAAAGGAGTCGACGGGTATGAGCAATAACATCTACCACGAGAACGTCACGATTGCCAAGTATGAGATTATGGACGGTGCACCCGTACGCGGCGAGAGTATACCCATCCGCGTATTTCTCGGCGGGTACGACCTCACGCCAACCATGCGCGACATCAACAAGAAATTTTCGGTGAAATACTTTCTCAATCTGGTGCTGATGGACACGGAAGATCGGAGGTATTTCAAGCAGCAGGAGATTACCCTTTGGAGGAAGGGTATGTTTTTATATTTTAAGTTTTTTATGAGAATATGTTGTTTTTGTCATTTTTCAACTATTTGGGTTGCATAAAAATCTGCTTAACCTTACTTAAAAGATACTTAAAAAGGGTTCTATGTTAGGACGTTATGAATATGATAGATTTTTGTTTTAAAATATTTATATTCAAATGGTTTAAAAGGTGAAAAAACAAGAAAATCGAATCTACAATCCCCACTGGTCGCCACACATCTCGTCAGTTCGGACATGAGCAGTTTGTCGTCGTCGGCAGCGGCGCCACCTTCAGTGACAACCATCAACTCATCGATCGCCTCGTCGACCATCGGGCCCCAGCCGGACGACGGCGCCACTGGCGGAGAAGCCACACTGCCGCCATCTGAACAGCAAGCCGCCACTGGGGCGGCAGTAATTCGGCCTGTCATCGTGGACGGCAGCGAAGGTGAGTCGCCACCGTCGCAGCTGCCAACCGCCGTCGTCGGCACCGTGCCGGCCACTATCGTTCCGCCGCCTCTCGAAGACGACATGGATGAACCGCCCCTTCCGCCGACCGGCATTCAGAGCATGACGCGCGAGGCCGGCGACGGCCAGCACAACGACACGCCGCCGCTGCTCGAAGAGTGACCGTCGCTCCTCACGGTTAGGTAATCTTGCGGTCTAACAACTCGAAAGTTTATCCGGCAAAACAATACAAACAAAAAACAAACAAACAGAAACCAAGCAGATAAAACAAAGAAACACGACACCCTAAAAACAAACACGGAATAAGGCATACGAATGAGTTTAGGACACCAGAAGGTTGTTGGCTGGAGAGTGCGATGAAAGGATAGGCAACCAAGAAAGCAGGAGTTGTAAATAAATAAATATAATTCTAAAGTAATGTAAACGGGGGAAGGCAGGAAGGAAGTGGAAAACATAGAAGGTGAGTCAGCGTCAGTAATGTTGAAAATACGAAAATTGTCTATTATCGCGTTTTATTCCAAAAAATGTTCGATTTTTTAAATTTTAGCATTGTGTAACAGGTGCTAATTGTCTTAGCATTCGGTTGTGTAGCGCGGCGTTTGGTTTTCCCCTCATTGAGAAAAATTAATGCACGCACGCAATTTATTTTCCAATAATTGTTATCCTTATGTATATTTTTCCATAGTCTATTATACTCTAATCAAAAAGCAAATATTTTGGTAACCCCGGGGTCCTTTCCTTGGAAAAGTTTTTTTTAACATAGGCAACCCAATTTACAACAAATTAAATGGGCATCATTCACTTGAAAAAAGTTATATTAGAGCTGATCGTATTTTTACTTGATTAGTTTGGTGAGTTTATATAAAATGTCCTTTAAAATCTTGGATATTGGTGATCTATAATCAAACTTTAATTTTGAGTTAAGCAACCCAAATAACATAAAATAAAAAACTGCAATATCTTTTGTTTAAATAACCTTCATCAACATGAACTACCTCAGGTCATTTTTTAACTTGAATGATATCATTTTGTACATAATTTATAAAATAATCCATTTTTAATTATTATTAATTTCGATTTAGTCCGTTTCTCCTCTCAAAGTAATCGTAAATATTCGTACAACTTCGTAAATCGATTCTTTATGTTTGTATCATCGGCAACCCACATTCCACTAAGCAGTCTTCTGGTGACATTCGTGTGGTGCGGTTGCTTTCTTGCTTACAAAACTGTTTTGCCGTTAAATTTTTAAATCAAAAAAGTTTACAAAACTAAGTCTACATCCAAGATAACTTTTCCGACGTCCTGCTAAGTAAAAACTAGTGAGATTCCCTGAAAATGGTGTCAAACAATCGTGCTGAGAAGATTCTCGAAGGTTTTCAAATGTAATTTAACCTCTAAACGTATACATTTCCGTGTTTCCAATCTTTAATTATCGAAAAGACATAAAACACTATGTAATTACTCGGATAATCGCTAGTTTGCGTGTTAATTAATCGATTTTTTTTCCAGTTTATAGGGTTATTAATAGCTTCTAATCGTTTATTTTTTGTTTGTTTCAGTAATTGGATAAGTTTGAAGGACTTGGATGGTGGCAAAGTTTACTGGCAGGGCAATCAGGACTTTAGCCAAAATGAGCATGAACACGAAGTGCATGTGCCGAAACATATTCTCAAGTGTCGTGCGTTATCGCGAGAATTTTGCTTCAGTTCCAAGGAGTTGATCGAAAAGTTTCGTCTTGAACAGGTAAAAAACAATTATTTGTTTATAGAACTTTCTCTAAACAATTCAATAATCCCTAGAAATATTACTAACATCAACTTTTGTTTTATTTGTTAGAAAGTACTTTTCAAGGGTCGTTGTCTGGAAGAATGGTACTTCGAGTTTGGTTATGTTATGGCAGAGAGCAAGAACACCTGGCAGAGTGTCATGCAAGCTGCACCCGAATCGGAAATGATGCCTGCTTCAGTCCTTAAGTAAGTTATAATTCCTTAAAGTAGGTTAGGTTTCCTTTCAATTCTGTCATTTTCAGTGGAAATATCGTTATTGAGACGAAATTTTTTGACGACGACTTGCTTATAACAACGTCGAAACTACGCCTTTTCTATGAATAGTTTATTATTTCATTTTTAGTTTTTTAATTAGTTTTATTTAATGTTATTCAAAAAATCTTGTAAAAACCAATGTAAATAGTTGAGTAGATGTTAGGAATGCGGTTTGTAGATGGTGTTTGTATGTTTCGACGTTGTGTGTGCTTGGTTGCGTTCATTGTAACCCCTCACAATCAGTGGCGAGTGATGGTGATGGTTTCCGCCCCTTTTTGTTGGTGTTGCGGCGGTGGTGGCCTGAGAAATGGGTCAGCGCAGTTCATGCACCCTTGTATGTGCGCGAGCGGCGACGGCGCAGGACGGGGGGCGGCGGCGTATGTGGGTCGACGGCGGTGGGCAAATTTGGGGAGAGACGGTGTCGCTGCCTGGGGGCGGCGGTGCTTGCCTGCGATCAGCCATCAGGTACGAGGACGATTAGAGAGATATTTTCGGCATACGAAAACGCAGCAGTATTATCTACTTTTTGAGGTAAGCTTTACCATTTTTCCACTTTTTTCTGTAAACTCTTATCTTTTTCTTTCATAATTTTCTATCATTTGCGTTGATTTTTTTTCCTTTTCTTCGTTATTTGTTGATTATGTAGGTTTTTCTTACCTAAATTGATTTTTTTCTTCTATGCTGTTTATTCGCCTTGAATTTCGTTCTTGTTTGTCTTCTAATGTTTTCTCAAACCCGTTTTGTGCATGTTTAAGACTTTCGGTTTGTTTTCTCTGTATTTCTATACATTTCTTGCCTAATTTCCTTCCTTATTTTCGACTTCACTGTTTCTGGCCGTGATATCCATGTTTTTTTATCATTCTAGAGAGTGTACAAATGCGGAGCATCTCCATCAAGACGACGGCAACGGTGGGACTGTAGTGAACGGAGAAGTTTCATCATCGGCGTTGGTGTTAAATAATTCACTGACCAACATGGAACCAACTGGGCCCGAGCTAGCGATGGAGTTCTCCAAGAACCCACTGCTGTGCCCCATCTGCGGCGATTACTACACGGAGCCGTGCATACTCGGCTGCTATCACACGTTCTGCACGCGCTGCTTGCGCGGTCGCGAGCAGGATCGGCGCCTTATTTGCCCCTTTTGCCGGGCGCCCACCGTGTTGAAGGACGGCTATAATGTGCCACCGCCTGACACGCTTATGCGCCAGCTCATCGAGATCGCCAACAGTGAGAATCCACCGTGTTCGAACTGCGACAAGCGCGATCGTGCCAACATGTACTACTGCAACACCTGCGGGCAGGCGTTGTGCTCGGCGTGCAGGGATAATACGCATCGGGCGAAGATGTTCTCACAGCATGATATTATTCATATGAATCGCTGCCAGAAGGAACCTAAGAGGGTGAGAATGATTTTTTTTAAATTTATCATAATATTGCGTTTTCGTCTCGGTAACTATTATTTTTTTCTGCTGATTTTTATTAACATCGGTAATTTCTGTAATAATCACAAGGAATATATTTTTAGTGTCCAACACATGGTGAACAATTCATCATGTATTCCCCCGTGCAGAATGCGATGCTCTGCGTGAATTGCTTCCGTGATACCCCAACCGAACTTCGTGCCCAGTGTGTTGACATCGAGACCGCTCACACGCAGGCAGCGAAACGTCTGGAGCGCGGCCAGAACGCCATCATGGATCTACAGACGTCGGTGCGCGACGGTATCATCGCCCTAAAAAGCCTCATGGACGATCTGCGTCGGAATATGGACGCCGAGAAGCATACGATTAACACGTTTTGTCAGGGCATGCAGGAGGCGATGGCGAAGACCCACGCAGCGATGATTATGGAAGTCCAACGGCAATACGAGAGTAAGGATCGTGTATACCGTTCGCAACTCCTCGTCCTAGGTACCGTGATGCCTGTGCTACAGCTGCATCTCGTCCTCTGCACCACGTTCACATCGGCGGCGAACAAGTATCAGTTCTTGGAGCTGTGTCCGGCGTTAATCGAGCGTTTGGCCGCCGTTGGGCAGTTGTCACAGCCGGTGCGCTCCCTACAATCGTCGTCGATCAAGACCAATTATCGCTCCGAGTTTGCCCAGTCCTTGGAGCCGTGGATTGGTGCGACCGCCGTCAGCCAGCATCAGGCCGAATTGGCGGCGGCGTCGTCGCGGTCTATGTACGACTCTGCACCGATGCCACCCACGAAGAAACAACAAGGTGCCATGAAGACGAAGTTGCTGGACGCCGATACGAGCTTTTCGGTGCATTGCAGGAGTTTCGAGTCACAGATTCGTGAGTTGAATACGCAGTTTAACACCGTGAAAGATCGGGTGAGTGAGCTGCATAAGGATGTGTCAGCGATTCGGAAGGCACAGAATCCCCCGTTAACGACGAGGTATGAGCTTCTCACGAGGGATTGCCAGCTTTTGGATGCCAGTTTGGAGAGGCAACAGACCGAGTTGGATAGAATGGCAGCAGTGTTCGATAAGAGTTGGGAGGAACAGTTGTGGCGATTAAGAGTGGAACAGGAAGTGTTCAGTTGTCAAAGGGCGGATGTGATGACCCTGAGGAACGAGTTGAAGCATCTTTGTAATGTTGCTCAGCAGTTGGAGCCATATGTGAGATCTTTGACGCCGGCGTCACAACAACAACAGCAGCAGGTGGTTAGTGAGCAAGCAGCCGCTGCCGAACAGGCCCAGCATTTGCAGAATATTTTAGAACATATTGGTGAGTTTTTGAACAAATTTTTATTCATTTTCGTTCTGATCTTTGCCTTTTTACTAATTCTTATCAATTTTTAGTTTTGTTTCATTTTTGTCCCCTATGAAATGCAAAAAAAAAATATTTATGCTTGCGAATCTTTTAGGCCGACTTCAAACGGAAACAGGCAAAATTCCACGTTCACGCTCACGAATCATCGGGCAACTCATCGAAAAAGTACGCCCACAAGCACCACCCGATCGCGAACGCTCCAAGTCTACCTCCCAAATGGAGAAATCTGCCGCGACGACGCCGACGTCAAAAACCAAAAAGTTTGCACCGCAACAATTGAATATCGAGCGGCTCGAGACCCACATCAAGGAGAAGATCCACGACATTATGTGCCGACGCCAGAGCGCCGCTTCCAAGTCGGATGGCGAAGCTACCGACAAACCTGCTAGCAAGGAACAGTCGCTCTTTGGCGGCAAACACCAACGAATTATGTATAAGAAGATTGGCAAATCCTGCGATAAACTCAACGATTGTCCATCGAAAACGGCTGCAGGGAGCCAGTGTGAGTACAAACGCATCACGGCGGATGGCACGAGTAAGAATGTCAAAGCGATGGTACATGAGACGCGGTCGAGTCCGTCGAGCCCCAAATGTCGCAAGGGAAAAGGTCATCATCAGGGTGGTAACGGTCTGGGGGGTGGTAGTGGACATCATGCGCCAATGCAGCGAGCCTCGTCAGCGGGCAGTCAATCGAGAAAAGGGAAGGTTTATCCGTACAGCGATGGTGAGGATAATGTTTTTTACTCGTTGCATGACAGCGCGGATTCGCTGAGCACGTCCTCGAGGAGGAGCAGTTATGATGGGAATGATAAGACGCTAGTGGTAGTTATCAATCGGCGAAATAAGGGCCAGACGCTGGCACAGAAGCAGAGGAGCTGGGAGACTTTCCCGCCGAAGAGGAGGCATCATGCATCGTGTACTGGAAAGCTGAGTGCACCGGATCCAATGCCGGTGAGGAAGGCTGATAGTTTTGAAGGGCATGAGGAGGCAGTGAAGAGTTTGGTTGCTGCTGTTCAGGAAACTCGTAGAAAGCCTAAGTAAAATAGAGAAGAAGGAGAAATTGAAGAATACGGATGAAAAATGAAAAGAAAGCTGTCAACAGGTAAGAAACGAAGAAATTAAGCATGAAAAGTGAATTGCTAACGAAAAGTAAACATTGCTGCCAAATATTAACCGCATTTTAAGTACACTTACATACACAAACACACGTATTTGACGTACTTTTTAAGTATGAACACTTAAATTCTTTCAGTTAAGCATGAATAATCGAATTTATACTCGTAAATTAACGTATAATGACTATATGACGAAAAACGGATTCAATTTAATTCAATTGTAGACAGAAAAAAGTGACGACGCACGATTTTATTGGGTGTTTGACAGAAGAATATTAAAATAGAGCGCAAAAAATATGCGCTGAACGAAAGCATACGAATCTTCATACCCACTGAGAGAATTTTAGAAAATACACAAATGCTGGACACCTTCAAGACACATTTATCTGTAGTTTTGATGTTGAACACCCCCGTGTTATATATTATAAACTATTGTTAACTGTATTGTTCGAAGAATGGTAAAGAAACATGATGATAAAAGAGCATATATGCCTTTTTGTGCGTTATTTCTTCTGAATTTAATCCATTTATTTTGTTCGCTTAAAAAGTTTAATTATTCTTTTTTGCCAGTTATTGTATGATATTGCTTAATAGATTATTTTCTTATATCTTTTATTGATTTTATCTCCATTTTTCCTTATATTTTTTCAGGAATTTTCAGAAATGTCGCATTCATTCATCGTTATAGTGAAAACAAAAGTGAAATTTAAATCAAAGATAAATACACGTGGCGCCATCTTGTTTTCAAGTCGCGAACATTGAATGTTTACTAAAGTTTGGCTTTTGTAAGACAGATGGCGCTCGCAATAATAAATTATTTTAATTTATTTACGAAAGAAAATTCCTTCCACTTGAAAATTAATATTGAAATTTTCATGATATAATGTGCCACGAATCATTTTTTACATTGAGTAGTCGATAATATAGCTTTACCTACTAGGTAATATTTGCATTTCACGAAATAAAAATAACTTATACACTTACCCAGTTTACAAGATAATTTTGCGAGTAATTTTCTTTGAAATGCTTATATCTCAGCAACTATTCGAGACAATTTCAATATTGTCGGATATTCTAGCAGAGAAATAAGAGGAGTTTTCCATGAAATATGTTTCGACTGGATGACCATGACAATTTCCCGGATAAAAATTAAGTGTTTTCCGATTAAGATTAAATTAATCTTATTTAAAAGAGTAGTTCTTCCTCTTTAGAGAAATGCAAAAACATCCTGAAGAAATGTAACGGTTTTTGAGAAAATTATATTTGTTTGAAATGTTCGGGATTTAAAATTAATTATCTCGAATGTTATCAAACTTTTTCGTGATTGTATTGCATATTCGAATTTAAATGGATGACCTCTTTTATATGAAACCGATAAATAATAAAACTATATTTTCGGATATTTTTAATAGGCCCTCATTTAATTCTTATTACGAAACTGTTAATGTCAAACATTCACGTTCGGAAAATAGTGCTTTTGAAATTCATCTAGAATATGCAAGAAGATTTAAAATATCTCTAATAGTTTTAGAGTTATTTGCATTTAAAATAATTACACACACATACGTATAATCTTGTAACCATGTCAATTAATTTATATAACATACAATAAATATTTTAGAAATAAATGAAATCGATCAATTTTTTGGGATAAAGTTCAAACATTTGCAAATAAATAATGAACAAAAAGTTAGTTATGAATTCCAAAGCTGTTTCAAATATGTTTCATATTTTATACGCGACTATTCCAAATCAGTTCGTGAAACTATACGGAAAATCAGCAAAAATATTGCCGAAACCAGGAAATGATACCAGGATCACATAGACGCAAGGAGGTAAAGTTCAGTTTCGCATTTTTCAAAAGTATTTTAAAAATTAAATTTTATACTCGTGCCGCCATCTGTGAAGCACATGTTCGATTACAAGAAATGTTGAGGAAATCTGTATTATCGACTTACTTAAAGTTGTGATATTGGAAATTAGATGGCTCCTCAGGTATTAAACATGAACATGCTAAATTAATATTCCAACTAAACAATAAAAGATAGCAAAGATTATTTAAAGGTGTGTGATTGATCATCCTTCTAACGAGGTTATTGTCAACTTCTTAGGATTGACATTCAAGATGTTAAAGTACTTCAAAAGTTTGGAATTTTCGAATTTTGAAAAATATGTTTGGGAAAATCTTGTTTCCCGGCTAAACAACAAAAGCTAACAAACATTTTGTTATCATATATTATAGATGAAGAGTCGCTGTTTATATAGAAGTTATTCCCCTCTCTCTAGGACAAATATACAGGGCGCTACAGCTCTTCAAATTTTACGAATGTTCGAATTTTTCAAATACTTGCTTGGGAAAATCTGAGTTCCCGGCTAAGCCACAAAAGACAGGAGAGATATTATTTTAACATATTATAGAGGAAGAGTTGCTGCATATACAGGAGTTATTCCCAAGTCCCTAGAATACATATACAAAACGCAATAGCTATTCAAAATTGACTAAGGTTCGAATTTTTTTAAAACGTGTCTGGGAAATTCTTTTTTCCTGTCTAAACATCAAAAGTTAGCAAATATATTGTTATCAAATATTATAGATGAAGATTTGCTGCTTATATAGAAGATATTCCCAACTCCCTAGGACAAATATGCTGGGCGCTACAGCTCTTCAAACTTGACGAATTTTCGAAATTTTTAAAAACATGCTTGTGAAAACCTTGTTTCCCGGCTAAACAACAAAAGCTAACAAATATATCATTATCATATATTAATTATGAAAAGTTGCTGCTTCCATAGAAGTTATTCCCAATTCCGTAGGGTAAATATACAACGTGCTGCAGCTCGTCAAAGATGATGAATTTTCAAATTTTTTAAAAACATGCTTGAGAAAAATCTTGTTTTTCGGCTAAACTACAAAAGATAGAAAGTATGTTATTTTCGTATATTGTAGAGGAAGAGTCAGTGCTTATATAGAAGGTAATTCCAAGTCCCTAGCACAAATATATAGGGCGCCACAACTCTTCAAAGTTGACGAATGTTCGAATTTTTCAAAAGTAAGCTTTGGAAAATCCAATTTTCCGGCTAAACCATAAAATACAACAAAGATTGCCTAAAGTTTTCTGATATATGAAGAGTGGCTGATTCTATTGAGGTTTTTCTCAAGTATCTAGATGAGATGTACAGAGCGCCATAGTTATTTGAATATACCCAAATCTATGAAACTTGAAAGTAGTCCAAAATTGTAGTTAATTGTAATTAACACGCATCTTTTTCTTCCTATCCAATTCTAATAATTTCTAACATTAAGCATATTTCTTCTTAAGAATAATAAATAATAATAAAAAAAGTAAATCAAATCAATGTAATTACATCAAATCAATGTTGTTATAAATAAGAAAATCAAGGAAGTAAAGAAATCAAAGAAGTTCGCTTAGTCTCTCCTAGATGTCGCCGTATGTTCACGTAGATCTTAAACGAGGGCGTACAATGTTGCAATGCAAAATACACAGGTGCACCGAGCAAAACAAGTTCAGCAGGAGCAGCAGTAGCAGTAAACCAGGCGGCGCTGTCGTCAACAAACGCCATCGAACCGCGCCGTCGTCGTCGCCATCTCCTCAACTCCCCACCACTTCACAACCGAGCGTACTCTTCGTAGTGAGGAGAGTTCACGTCCTGCGACTGACTCCTCGTCGATTCCAAATCGCCCCGCATAACCTGCAACAAAAGCAGGAAAGAGACAACTAAACTTAAACCATCTACCATAAAGCTCCCAACAAAGACAGTACTAACAGACTCGTATAACCAGACAAAGATAGAAATAGTGTGAGACAAAGAGACGTAGACTACGAGAAAGTGTGTCAGAGAGAGACGAAGAAAATGAGTGACAAAGGAGTGCGGTAGTGCAAGAGTGAGATAGTGAGTGAGTGCGATAGTTGGGCAGACAGACAAAGTGAGTAAGAGACGGCGTATATTTCAGGCACACGGGTCGCACCTGCGTGCTGTGGTGCCGCTGCTGGTCTCCGCGCTCGTCACGAAACTACGAAACGCTTTAGCCCCTCGAAAACGCATAACGCAGTGTGTCTCGTCGCGCCAGTGATCGCCGTGTGTAGCAGTGCTTCGATCGCACGATATTTCGGCGAATATCGCGCCCGGTTTTTGCGCAAACGAAGAGCAGAGCAGAGCATACACGCAGTGTGGCTAAAACCAACGCGAAACCACACGTAGCAGCAGCGCCAGTGTCTCTCTCACCATCGCCAGTGCGTCGATAATTCGGCGAGCGTTTTTGGGGGGTTGTCGGACGCCGCACCACCGAACCCCGCTGGAAACTTTCCGAGAGGACTGACTCCTTCGCAAACACCTCGAACACGGAATATTTAATATCATACAACTATGCGTAACGCGGTGCTGAAAAACTTGGTGTTGGTAATCATCGCCGTCATTACGACATGCAGGGCTGATTTCGACGACTACGATGGTGGTAAGTTTTGTTTATTGCTAAACTTCGTGTTTCGGAACACATTTTCCATGTCAAAATAACATCAAAATGGCGTTAATTGTATACACTACTTTGATTTTTCTCCCTTCTGCATTTATAGTGTATATATGTCTGTGATTATAGGTGTATGTTTGTAGTGTCTATCAGTGTATGTGGGAGTCACTATTAGTGTAAATTAGTGAATGTTTGAGTGTGTATGTGGGTGTATATGAATAAGGGGTTTAAGGGGGTATAGATGTATGTGAAATCCCCCGCTGGAACGTCGAAAACTCCCCATGGGGATTTCCAGCGTTTCATGCGCTCATGCGTTTTGCAAATTTCATGAATTTCAAACCCCCTACACACTATTAGCGCTACAATTTCGCACTAATCGCTCCTTAACTGCACGAAATACGGCTTAATGATGTGATGCTAATTGACCATGGTCAATTTTTCATCATCCGTCATCGTCAATTGTGTCTATGTTGCGTTTATTGCGCCTCTATTTGGCATTTATTTCGCCTTTACTTGCATTTGTTTTTCGTTTACTTGCATTTGTTACCGGTTTACTTGCATTTGTTTCCTGTTTATTTGCATTTGTTTCACTAATTATTTGACGACTTCCCGTCTATATCTCCTCAAATAGTTTAGTCTAATTCTCACCGGTCAAAGTCTACAAAAATTGAATAAAATACAAGAAGATAACCTTATTTACTTGTGTAAGAACACCCTAATCACTATAAATAAGTCGTTTTAAAATTAGAAAAAAATAGATTTTCTCCACCGCGACCACCGAGTAGGTCGATGTCGTCTTTTGTCGATGGTTGTGTTATTCCAAAATGGCCGCCCGGTTTTCCTCTCTCTTCTCTCTATATGTCTGTGTTTGTGCATCTGTATTTGTTAGTACCATGTATGTGTGTGTGCATCTGTATTTGTTAGTACCATAGGTGTGTGTGTGTGTGTGTATTTGTAAGTGTATTCGTTTTAAGGTTATAAGGTGTATAAATGTTTTGGTGCATGTTTAAATGTGTCGGTGTGTCAGAGAGAAGCTGACTTTACTCAACGACCAAACGTACGAACGACGATATTTGCTCTGTCCTTGCTCGCCTCTGAGACGCGCAGAGGTAGAGAAATACAGACAGGCCGCTTTCTTCTTTGCGTTTACACGCCACACGTACGTACGTGTATACTCGTACGCTTTGGAAGTTGTGAAGGTTTTCTACCTGATCGCTTCGCTCGTAAGCAATCAGTTGCTCTCAGGTCTCTCCTGCTGCTTCGATTTGTTGGCGTGCATTGGTTTGGTTCTCCTCTACCTGTGTGGGCTTAAAACGGTGATAATCGTGGTAATCACTCCCATGCTGTTGCTGCTGCTGCTGCCGGCTGACGCTGACGAGCGTTATGTTTCCCCCGTCTAGTGTTTCCATCGTTTTATTGCTTTATTATTATTACGTTCCTGTTTAGGAATTTTATCGCTATCCCCCTCAGATTCCATTTTGCAATTTGCATGTTTAAAGTCGGTAAAATTGATACTTCTACTTGAATTTTGGTTTAAATGTTTGAAAGTTGTATATATATATTCGATAAAACCATCTACCCAATTCTGGATGTAGGCATTACAATTTTGCATTTACATTTTACAGTTAAATTTCATATTTGTATATTTCATATTAACTTAGCCCTAGCCCCTGCTGAATATTTTTCATATTTTTCTGTCTTTTGCTAGTTTCCTTCCTTCTTTTATTGTTTTCCCTTTCAATCTTAATATTTCTTCTATTTGCTTAGCCCATGTTCTCCTTGACCTTTCGTTTATCCTTCCTGTTAATCACTAATTGCAATAATTAGAAAAAGAAAATGATGGATGCCACTGACAGGACGTAAACCAGCATTCATCATTTTCTCTTTCTAATTATTGCAATTCATGATTAACAACCTAAAAATTGCCTACCGATGATTATTTGTTCATATTGGATCTACGAAAATTCACCGCTGTAAAGTCACCGTCGTAAATTCACCGCGATAAATTCACCGCTAAGAAAAATCACTGCTCTTCGTGTCTCCTTAATTTCGTTCTCGAAGCAATTTACATGCGCGAATCCATTAGAAAAAAAAACCCAGACCAGGTACTAAATGATCAAATCGAACTCCCAGTGAACACCCCACTCACACGCGCAATAGTATAAAAAGAATTGTAACTTCAGTGGACTATAGATGATGCCTGAAGATGCCGAAAGGTGAAATGTACATTGTACGTGTTTAAAAAAACGTTCTCATAAAACACTTTTCAAACTCTTTTTTTGTGTTTGTGCAAAATAATATTAAAATCATGTTTTATCAAGCAGCGACAGTAAACTCCATCAATTATATCAAACCTTCTTAAGTGAAGCTCCGCGAACATACAACTCGCGGGGAAATAATTTCATAAAGTTGCTTTGCGCATTTACAACATCTCTTAACAAAATGTTCGCAGCCCAATTTCGATGATTTATAGGACTATATTTAATAAATTGCAGTAAATTGGAAAATATTCAACAATCTAGGTGGAAATTAATATATATGAACAAAAAAAGATATATAAACAATATAAAGTTATCAATATTTAACATCGAAATGTTGCAAAAATAAAATCTGCAGAGCATAGTGTAGTGATTTAACCGTTACAAACAAGGCTAATTCAACATTTTGCTCTTATCTATTTTGGGTTGATGGCGCTGCTTGCGAAGAAGTGCGAAGAAGTTTTCGTACAGCCAACGCAAAATGCATTTTTTCTAATCAGCATCAGCTTGAATAACTTCGACTCCCCTACATAATTATACCTATGCGCGGATTCCTTGGGTATTCTTTGGGTGTTACGATTACTCTGCCGGTAAATTCATTACACCCTTTTAAGTAAGGCCCCGTGAGTTTACATCTCGCGGGGTTTCAAAACAAAAGCCACTAAAGCGAATTTACACATGACCTATCACTTTTATTTCGTCTCAACCGCACCGAGAAGGATCTCGGCACGGATTCGATGCAAAGCAATTCAAGAAGGCAATGGTTATAGAAACACTACAGCAATAGGTTTGCTTAAAAAACAAGTAGTAATTTGTTGAGATATGTATGACATTTATTATTCAAAACCAATACTGAAATGTATTCATCTTAGCAGTAGGTTATGTAGACCATTATTAATTCAAACATTTTTTCTAACCAGTATCAACTGAAGTTTTCTAAGCGCGAATTCCTTGGGTATTCTTTGGGTGTTACGATTACTCTGCCGGTAAACTCATTAAACCTTTTTAAGTAAGGTCCCGTGAATTTACAACTCGCGGGGTAATCCTTTTAAAACAAGCCTCTAACGCGAATTTACACATGATATACCACTTTTATTTCATCTCAACCCCGTCGAGAGGGATCTCGGCACGGATTCGACGCAAAGAAATTGAAGGAGGCAATAGTTATAGGAACACTACAGCATTGTTTGCTTAAAAAGCAAGTAGGCTGTAAAACTATGTTTTTTTTTTATTTAAAACCAATACTGAAATAAATTAATCTTAGCAGTACTGTTATGATCAGCAGTAGGTTATGTAAATCATTATTAATTCAAAATCGTTAATATAATCTGCATATTACAAAACAAGAGTAGAAAACAATGTTGTGCATGTTGATTCTTTATTCATTTGATCGTAAAGGGTCTTTCATAGTACAAGTGAAGTTAATAGGACCTTTACATTATTTTTAGCATGAAAGCATCGATGTATTTTATGCGAGTTGAATGTGATCGAGTCCTAACCTCGATTTGTACATCGCTTTTCCTGCGCCCTGCTTGCTCCTCTGCCTGTTTCACACCGCTGTGAGATTGCGTTTGCATTGATTTTTCGATTTTTCATTAAACGCGCATTTTTCCCGCCGTTTTGCGCTGGAAAACAGTGGTAATTAAGCAGAGACATTGGAAAAACGTCGAACGATGTGCGAGGTCAATTAATATTTGATTTGGCTTTGCTTTTTCGATTTCCTTCTTTTCCGTCTCTCTAAAAACGAACGCACCAAACCAAAGTCAAAGAAAAATGTGGCAATTCTTAAACCCCACTCGCAAGTTGAAGCTTTTTAATTACGCGCGTGATTTGTGTGTTTTCCTGACGTGGCGAAACCGTTTTTTGGTTGTTCGGAATTTCTTTCGCGCACCCGCGCAACAACGCGCTGCCGCTGCCGGCCGGCGGCGGCAGCAGAGGGTTAGTTTTAGCTTATTTGCCTTTGGCATATTTACCTTTTTGTGTTTATTTGAGGTCAGAGTGAGAGTGGCAGGGTGTACGCGAAGTGAATGCGAATTCCTCCACTTTTGCCTGCCTAGCGCTGGTGGGCGGCTGCGTGACGTGGACTGAGGGAGGAGTTAAAGTTGTGGCGAAGAAGGCGGCGGGACCGGTTGGCGGGGTGGGGGGAAGAAGGGGAAAGGGAAAGCATTAAAGGGGTGGTGGTATTTTACTATTAGTGTAGTAGAAGAGGCCCTCCGCTGCACAGAGTGTGTGTGTATGTGTGTGCGCGACTTGCATTGATTTTCCGTTCATTCGACCGGCCGAATTGCGCCAACTATCGGCGATAACCAATTGCATTAAAACCCGTTAAAAAGTGCGGGGAAAATAGTCAACTCCCTTGGCTTTGGTTAAAACTCTGTAAAAAAACCTAGATTAATGCAATTGTGCCTTCTCACCAATTTTCCCCGCCTCTTTATTACATGTTTTTATTGGTATATGAATGAAAATATTACATATTTTGTAGTTTTTTTTTAAGAGA